>CAUDMG010002757.1:92500-197500 GCA_958450375.1 Homarus gammarus | reverse complement strand
TCCCCTCTCTCCTCCCTCTCCCTCTCCTCCCTCCTCCCTCCCCCGCCACCCTCCCACCCCCCCCCCCAGTGTGCCAGCAAAATGTTAAACACCTACCTGTGTTAATTATCGTGTACTGATATACCTGTGTGATGTTGAGGTAATTATCAAATTCTGATGCACCTGTGTCTCTGTGTAGTGGCATTGAATTATCATGGCACAGAAGCTCCTCTTTATAATGTGTACTTACTATATTATTATTATTATTATTATTATTATTATTATTATTATTATTATTTTTATCATCATTATTAATACGGTATTGTCATTATCTTCAACCTAGGAGTACCATATGATGTTGTGTGTGTGTGTGTGTGTGTGTGTGTGTGTGTGTGTGTGTGTGTGTGTGTCATCTGTCCTCAATTTCCACAACCGTTCATAAAAAAAACAACTCGTGAAAATATTCCCATCGAAGCCAACACAAGTTTAGAGGAACCATCCGAACAGTACTGAGCATTAAATGGTCTTTTTTGTGTCAATAAAACCTGGTGGAGTGTGAGGGTGTTGTGGTGTTGTGGTGGGGGAGAGGAGGGTGTTGTGGTGGGGGAGAGGAGGGTGTTGTGGTGTACTGGTGGGGGAGAGGAGGGTGTTGTGGTGGGGGAGAGGAGGGTGTTGTGGTGGGGGAGAGGAATGTGTTGTGGTGTACTGGTTGTAGGGAGGGAGAGGAGGGTGTTGTGGTGGGGGAGAGGAGGGTGTTGTGGTGGGGGAGAGGAGTGTGTTGTGGTGTACTGGTTGTAGGGAGGGAGGGGAGGGGGTGTTGTGGTGGGGGAGAGGAGTGTGTTGTGGTGTACTGGTTGTAGGGAGGGAGGGGAGGGGTGTTGTGGTGGGGGAGAGGAGTGTGTTGTGGTGTACTGGTTGTTGTTATTATGTCATGTCCTCCTGTTATTATTTAAGAGGTTATTAAGGAGTTATTTTACGTTATCTTACGAGTCTATTGAGAAACTGGGTCGATATAATTAATAGTTTGAGGTGATGACAGTGTATATAGTGACAACAATGACTGAGGGAGGAGGGGTGGTTGGCAAAGGAGGGAGAGAGGTGAGTGAGGGAGAGAGAGAGAGAGAGAGAGAGAGAGAGAGAGAGGGGGGGGGGGGGGTTGACGAGCGAGAGGGAGGGAGTGGGGTAGGGGAGGAGAGAGAGTTGACGAGGGGGAGGTAATTTTGGAAATTCATTTAAAAAGTATAACCAAACACAACACGTGAACAACATAGGTTTTGAAAACAATATGTAAATTGGGTGAGTCAGTTTTTTTTTGTTTATTTGGTGAGTGGGGGGGGGGGGGGGTTGGAAGCTGTTGTTTTATGATTCAGAGCGCTGTATGTCCGACAAATATGATATAAACAAACGCATACATACATACATACATACAGTACACTGGGACACAACCCCTCCCCCCCTCCCGCTCTTCTGTTGCTAAATCCATATCATGTTATTGGTGATATGTCTAATGGGTGAGGTGGGTATGACTGTGTGTGTGTGTATGTCTGTGTGTGTGTGCAACAATAAGCTAAAAATACACAGGAGACATAACTAATCTATAACTCTATATAACACAAACAACATGAGGGAGAGAGGCGTTTACCTAACCTAACCTAACCTAACCAAAAGAGGGACAAGGCCTGAACACACAAGAATGAGTCTGTTCTTGTCGCGATCAGTACAAGGTCGTATGGACTGGATACATTTATGTCGAACAAAACAATTCACGGACGAGTAACTTCAGGTGGCGGCAGATGATGGTGCTGAGGATGGTGTAACACTTTTATCTCAAACTGCCAGATGAGGTCACGGTGATCAGAGAGGGTTGAGAGAGCTACCAGTATTCTAAATGTCTCGTGATATGTGGTATACAGGAAGGGTTTAGGTTAGGTTAGGTTAGGTTAGGTTAGGTTAGGCTCTTCTGCATTCCCTAAGTCTTTTTTTTTGTGTAGCAGTTAAGTAAGAAGACGATCAATTACCAGAAGTGTAGGTGAGTTTAGGAACGTATTATGGCTGTGTAAATATTCTTGAGTTAAGATGCAGGAAGCCCTTGTGTGTTGAGACGATAGCTGAAGCATTTGACGACTGTACTGACGTGTGCTTTCTAGTTCAATTTGCCATCTCTATTGACGCCTCTGAGTTCACTGTGATAGAAGGAGATGAAACAGTTGAGGGAGAGGCATGCATAGAGCTACAAATTACAGGTATGAATAGAAAAGAGAATTAAGTACAGGTGTAAACAGATGGAAAATTACTAAATACATATTAAAGCAAGGATGAAATTAATAATGATAGATATAAACAGATACGAACTACTAATTAGAGGAGTAAGCAAGAATAAAACTAATAACTACAGGTATAAATAAGTATAAAAATGGAATGAATAATCGGGGAGGTACAGCCGGGCCACACGTACACTGAAGTTGTCATTTGCATTATATTGTTATTGCTGCCGCCATATTATTATAGATTACATTGGTCAATAGCCGTGATATTTGTGACCCAGCAGGCAGTTAAAAGTATGGTTAGTAATGGTAGTTAACTCCTACAAACTACGTGACACCGTTATGATATACAGGCCAGAAATTATGTCTACTGGTCTCGTAAATTATGATTCGGTATGGTGGACTTTAGCCTCAGTCTACATGTTGTTGTGTGTGTGTGTGTGTGTGTGTGTGTGTGTGTAAAACGTTTACACATTGATACAAAGATTAATAATTTAAGCCTTTTAATGATCACGATAAAGGTCTTAATTTCATTAGGCTATAGATCAAAGCTTCCGTGTAAAGATTTTATCTGCATAGTTAATTAAATCTTTCTAACGTTTCAAAACACTAAAGATAAACCGCGGGTTTTTCAGCTGAAATTATGTGTGTATGTATGTATGTGTGTGTACAAGTGTGTGTGCGTATGTACGTATATATATATATATATATATATATATATATATATATATATATATATATATATATATATATATATATATATATATATATATATATGGATGTACAGTAGCTAACACAACTATCTGTGCATACTTTGTGGGAAACAGTATGAGACCATGGATGATAAATATTGGTGTATGAGGAGCACATCGACCCCCACCTGCACAGACAGTTGTTTTAGCTGCTGTACATGTATTAAAACAGTCGCGTTACCCTTACCGTGTCTTGTGTTCTGAAACCCAGGACGAAGAATTTGGGTAAAGGTTCCCGTGTAGACTCGAACCTGGTAGCTTCGCTGTCACTCTGCCCAAATTTTTCGTCATAGGTTTTGGAATATAACGCTGGTCAGGGGGAGGGGTGCACCACCTCTTTCTTTGACTGTACGTGTGTGTGTGTGTAGGTGATAGTGGGTGTTGGAGAGTATTTATATATCTGGATACATGTGTGCATGTTTCCATTATATATATATATATATATATATATATATATTCACAAAATCATACTTGGTGTATATAGAATGTAAATGTTTTATAGTAATAATTTAGGTTCAGGTAGCACCAAATTTTGTTCAACAGTAATGAATATTTTTTCAGTTGACACAATGTACAAAGTTAATCGCATTTGTCATAGAATATATGCAAAATAAAGTCATAATGTATAAATTTAATGAACGTGTATTGAATTATGTTTTTGTGTGAGCTGTGATTGTGTCATTTACTGCCTATATTGACGGTCGCTGTATGGAGTGGGCGGTCGCTGTAGGGAGGTGTTCGTCAGACAGTTGACCCCGGTCGGTTTAGGGTAATGGTCGTTGTTGTAAAATGGTTGTTATAATAATACACCTATATACGAAGATGGGTAAATGAAGATATAACCGCAGTAGCCAGGTGGTCGTTATAAACGGATAGTTAATGTATGTAGATGATCATAAAACTAAATGACTCCTATATGGAAGTGGTCGCAATAACAAGGTTCGTGTTTATATACAGGTATGAGAACGACAGGTATTAAAGGCTAGTTGTTCTGTGATTAACCAACAGTCGTATACCTCACAAACAATGTCTTATACACTGTCAGTTGGTCCCACTTTTGGTCCCATTTTCCTCCCCCACACAGCCTTGGTCACACTGTTGGCCTCACGATCCTCCCCCACACAACCAAATGAGAAGAGAGAGAGAGAGAGAGAGAGAGAGAGAGAGAGAGAGAGAGAGAGAGATAAACCTTGATATTAAAAATGAGACTCCAACCTCAAAGGCCTTTTATTTTAACAGGAGGATATAGAGGAATATAACCTCGTCTGAACTTATTAAAGGTTGAGTGTGGTGCCTCTTACCTGGGTGGAGGAGGGGTGGGCGGGTGGGTGGAGGAGGGGTGAGTGAGTGGGGGTGGAGGAGGGAGGGTGAGTGGGGGTGGGTGGAGGAGGGGAGGAGGGGTGGGTGAGGTAGTGGTGGGGGTGGGGAGGGGTTATGAAAGTTATCTCTACCTGGAGTTATTATGAATACACCTGAATATATAGTGTTATTATGTTATTTTATGTAATTTGTTGATTAATAACAGGCCAAATTCGTATGTATGACTATCATTTTTAAGCGAGTGGATTGTCATTTAAATATCTCCAGTACTCACAACAATACAAACATAAACGTGTATAAAACAAAACACAAATCGTATTTTTCTATGATGGCTACAAGGTTAAATACTCTTAATTATCTAATGTAATATCACTAATTAATTTTAAGGTATAATAAGGTCAATAGCTTTACGAAATTTATGTCACTTTGTTTTGTGTAGATGGGTGTTTTAAGTAAAGGAGCCTTGAGGGTGTAGGGGGGGGGGGATGGTTTTAGGTCGGGTGGTTTATCAGTGTAAGTGTGAATGGCAGTGTCATTTCAGTGTCAGTGTGTGTCAATATGTGGCTGTGTCAATGTTTGTGTCAGTGTCAATCTCAATGTCTGTCAGTGTCAATTTCAGTGTATCAGTGTCAAATGTCTGTCAGTGTTAATGTCCCTGCAGCTAATCCTGGCTATCACACAGCTGTAGGATGAAGGATACTCTCCTACTCCTACACACACTCCTGTCTCTGGTTACTCCCCGTCCTTCTACAACTCCTCCTAAGACCTCTATATTTATTTATCTTTTTCCTGTCTCTTGGGATCCAGTCGAGAATCACATTAATCTGTTTTACCAGCGTCAGTGCAGGCAGAAGACGGGCGAACGTTCATATGGTGTAGCTTTTATAATCGGGTTGGATAGATAACGCCAGGCGATGTTGTTCGTTCACGCAGGCGTAAGACAATCATATTAATATTTTTATCATGGAAATTATGGCGTCTTGGGTGTTAGTATCCACATAATATTATATATAATATTTAATAAAAAACTAATTCATATAATCCTGTCCCACACCATCACAAAGAATTTAATTTGCCCTTCTAATTAGTTTGTATGATAAATGGCTAATTGTCTCATTTGTTTGGTTAATTAATCATATAAATGACTTGGGTTTTATGTAGATGAGTTCACACCATAATTATCATGTCCGGCTGGGGGCTGTGACGTCATGTATAGTTTCACTGGAGGTCTCATGGCGTCGTTTTGTTTACCTTACAGCCAAGACGAAAAAACAGTATAATTTTCCTGTGGTAAATTTTGTTTCCTAATATGAAATACAAATTAATGGTGCTTAATAATAACAGATAGATAGATAGATAATGTGGATCAGTCTTCTCTCATACGATGGATAAGTGGATAATACTTTGAGGTGGATAATATTATGATCTGGATAATACTAGAGTGAGGGTAATATTGTGGTCTGGATAATACTTTTATTGTAATAGTGTGAATATGAGGTTAGGTTAAGTTAGGTTAAGTCTGACTGCTTTAGGTTATTTTATGTTAACAATGGTTAGATTAGGTTTAACTTAAGCTATTGTAAGTTTAATATAGGTTAGATTAGGTTTGTCTAAGAGTAGGTTTAACTACGGCTACATTAGCTTCAAGTACTGAATCAAGTAGGGTTAGGTTAGATTTTAACTTGGGCCAAATTTATCTAAGTTAGGTCATGTTAAGTTAGTGGGATTAATATGCTTTGATGTTTTGTTATACAAACTAGTAAATATAAATAAAATAATAAAAAAATATAAAGAAAAATAAATAAATAAATAAAATAAAAATAAGTAAATAAATAAAATAAAAATAAGTAAATAAATAAATAAAATAAAAATAACTTAATATATAAATAAAATAAAAATGAAATGTAAAGAAATTAAAAAATACAAAAATAAAATAAAACAAGTTCCCTTATAAAGGAACCAAGCTGATAGATAGACCCGATCCCTACTGAGCGGGGTGGTGAATCATGGCCGACCTACACAATAAGTTTCCCGTTGAAAATTAATCTCCTACGATACTGTTTTTGTCGTTGTCGTTGATTTTTGTTGATGCTTTGTTGTTGTTGTTCCTGTAAAGAAAAACAGGCGTCTAGTTACAGTTACGATCTTATGTTAATTAACCGACGCCTTCCGTATATACCGTAACTTAAAGTGAGCCAGTTAGTTGCGGTCTCACATCTCAAGTTAGAAAGAGAATGGAAAGTTTTGAGAATTTGAGATCAATACTTTTTATTTATTGATTCTTATTTGTTTATTTATTTATTTGTTTATTTATTTATTTCGTTGGTTGGTTGTTGTTTTTATTGGGGGGGATCGAGAATTTACGTCAAAGTTGAAATTTACGTCGAAGGAAGAGAATCAGACCATTGCTTAGAGAGGATCAAGAGAAATATTCCTTCTTGTAGGAATTGTTAATCAGGTCATGGCCACGTGGAAGAAAAATACACCAATTTAATCCACCCGACAGCTTCTCAATATCAGTTTCAGGAAAGCCTATAAATTCAAACCCATTTAAGTGAATTCCTGTGCAAATTGAACACATTTAGGCAAGTCTACACCATTCGTCTCAGCAGCTCTCTTGCGTGTGATAAACCCAGGGAAAGTGATTCTCAGAAAAAAAAACTAAATATCTCGCCTAAATTTGAGATATAAACCATAATCATCCGTGATAGCTGTTCGTGATAGGGTAAACATGACACTTAAAAATACCATTGAAATTATAACACTGAGACTGCCATGACTATTAATTCTCATCCCTGTGTAATAAAAAAAAAATAACATTCACTTAACAATAGACTACGATAAACACCTATCTTAGCCTCAGTTAAGCGAGTTAGTGTGTGTGTGTGTGTAAATTTAATTCATTTAGTCAAGTCTACCCTAAAGCTCCACTATTCGTCTCCTCCGTTTTCTTCCAAGAGATAAGCCAGAAGGATGAGGAACTGGTGGAAGACTCTTAAATCAATTTGCCAAGTCTTTATCTTGTTACCAACTTTGCAAACGCTGATTTCGGGGGTGAAGGTGGGTGGCTCGTGTCGTAAATTACCTTCCCACGAGTACCTGTGAGTGATTGGGATGGATGTGGTGAGGCAGGGAAGGAGGAAGAATAAGAAGGAAAAAGATTTACCTCTGAAGAACAATGAACGGATTTGCAGCTTTTTTCTTCGTTATATTTTCTTGATCAATGGATTACTAAAAGATATATCTAACTGGTGTACTTTTAAGTTATGGGAGAAAAAAAAATTATGGTGGTGTTAAAATGATATCGAAATTACATTCAGGGGAGATTTGTATTATCTCAAAATACATTCACTCATCACATCAGTACGGACTCAAACCTAACATGATACGTACTCTCCTCTCTTAGATATGGACTCTTGATACATTTTCCTATCTCCCATCTCTTACTTTACATGATACGTTCTCTCATCTCATAGTTACAGGAACACAATTCATCGTGGGATTCTTCGAGGCATGGAACCCCAGCGCTGTACAGAACTCTCTCCAAGGGTTGAAGATAAGATATGCAAGAGGGAGTGATTGACCTCCTTCCTGGGGTCTGGTGGACTCTGGGGCGTCTTATAGCTTCTGGCTCTTGGTAAATCCATGAGGAGAGAGAGAGAGAGAGAGGGGCGGGAAAGAGAGGGAGAGGGGGAAAGGGAGAGAGAGGGGAGAAGAGAGAGATAGAGGAAGGAAAAAGAGAGAGAGAGAGAGAGAGAGAGAGAGAGAGAGAGAGAGAGAGCTACCATCATTACCATAATAACTTTCAGGCAGCACAGCGTCTCTCTCTCTCTCTCTCTCTCCCTCTCATCACTCTGTAAATACTTGTTGTCGCTGTTAAGTCAATATATACATTGAAACATCCAGAGAATACAAAATACAGATTAAAACTTGATAACACAAAGATACAAAATAAAACGTCATAATACAGTACACAAAATACAAACTAAAATACGAAAAGAAACAAAATACAAAATAAAATATCAGTTACAGTAAAATTGTTGAATTATTAAGTCATAAACTTCCTTAGTAATGAGATGCATGAGTGAATTACCGAGAAGAAGATCAGGAAGACGACTGTTTACGTAAATGTTGACACAGTTTGTAAATATTAGGAGAAATTCTCAAGTTCTTAACTAAAAGAAATTAATTACGCTATAAGAGCAGCATTTATTTGTTATATTTGAATCCGTTGTTATGTTTGTTATTGACGCACAGAATGTTTTTGTTTGTTATTGACGCACGGAATGTTTGTTATTGACGCACGGAATGTTCTTGTGTTTGTTTTTGACGCACAGAATGTTCTTATGTTGTTATTGACGCGCAAAATGTTCTTACATTTGTTATTGACGCACAGAATGTTTTGTTATTGACGTGCAGAATGTTCTTAATTGTTTTGTTATTGACTATACGACTCTCCCGCCCAAACGTTGTCCATTCTAGTAAACAATAAATATTTTAATGACTTTAACTTTTAACGCTGAAATCTGATTTTCTCGCTTCAATTTTCGCGTCAGAATTTGATTCATTGTCTGCGTCTGTTTACATACATGGCCCTGTTAACCGGAAGTGTACATCACAGGGAGGGAAAATAGTGAACAGTCACAATAGTTAAGTCACGTATGTTACAACTATGAAATAAAAGTAACTACACTTAATTTACAACTATGAAATAAGAGTAACTACACTTAATTTACAACTATGAAGCAACTGAGTAACTTCACGTGAATTAAACATACAATAGGGAAAAATAGTTACAAGTTTCCATTTCCTATTACTGGGAGGTCAGGGGGTTGGTGTATAGTTCATGTATAGTTCATGTTTAGTCCCTGTATAGTCCCTGTATAGTTTAGCCGCCATCTTTATGTAATCTTGAATGTCGAGAAGAATCTTATTAAGTGTAACGTGTAACAGAAATGATAAGAGACACCCCTACCTTATGTTACTTAAGGTATAAGTAACCCCGACCTTGTGTTACTTGAGGTATAAGTAACACTCCACCTTCTGTTACTCGAGGTATAAGTAACACTCCATCTTGCATTACAGGGAGGTGTTGCCCAATGGATCCTTGTGGGTGGCACCAGCTACGCCAGGCGGAGGTCATCTCACTCGCTCGACCTACCGCTGTAAGGCTGCCAACCCTACCGGCACCGTCATCAGCAGGACTACCACCCTCACCACAGGTAAGTACAATAGTGACATCATAGGAGAATGTCAATATCCCTATACGTATTTCCGGTAAAATATATTGATGTACATTTATTCCACTGGTGTTGTAGACAAGATATAATCAGAGTGCAGTTGGTGACGCTGTTATATTCTGGAAATGATGAGATTAAGACAGTTTGAACCTACATTATACATAGTTTGAACCTACATTAATTTTAGTCCTTGTGTTGTCTTGTGTTGGGTTAGTATGGACGCAGCTAACTATTTCACTTAAGGTATGAGAAATAGATGATAATTAAACAGTATAGCGTCCAAATTGCCATGAAAAAAGTACTGGAACATTATTTCAAATGTTCTTTCCTCCTCTGTTACGAGAGAATGTTAAGGGAAGAAGCAGCTTTAAAAATCCCGACCCATGGTTAGGTTAGGTTAGGTTTGGTTCTGACAGTCAACATAAAGGTTCCTCATAGTTCTTAGTTGTTCCCTCCGGTAAAGCAGGAACAAAAATTCCCCTTTGAATAACATTATTTACGTCCGTCCGTCTGTATGTCTGTTCGTGTATGAAATGTCGTAGGGATTTTATTTATATTTGCTGTAAAATTTGAGGACCACACTATGAGTTCAGACATTTTTTTTTATTTAGAATTAAATATGCTAGTTTGGCGGCCATTTTTGTTTATTTTTTATTTTTTATTTATTTTTTTTAGAAACAGCGACTGAGGTTTGAAATAATATTGTTGTATATTACTTATTCTTGTTGTACCTAAGAGAAAAAAAATACTTTAATGATAGAGTGATGTGTCTGAAATTATGTATTGTATTATGTCTAACAGGTGTGAAATAATCAACGATGTAATGAACTAAGGTGTAATTTTTTTTTGGTCGATTTTATAACCAAGTATTATATATTTTGGCTTACAGTCCAGTATACAACACGTCTAACACACACAGTAAGACGGATGTAATGTGTGTGTGTGTGTGTGTGTGTGTGTGTGTGTGTCCGGGTCATCAGCAAACCAAATCAGAGAGAAAAGACAATATCAGTTTTAATGTTATTTTTGTTTGTTTGTTTGGCGACTGAACAAGTTTAGTCATGTTGAGTAATAAAAGTGTTAAACATTCTACAAAAAATTATCGAATTTTTGCGCGTTTTGTTTGAGGCCAAAGGTTAAAAAAAAACAGAAAAAACACCAGACTATTGTTTTTTGTTGTTATTTTTTTCCCCGCTTGAATAACACGTCAACAAAGTGACTTCTCTTCTTTTTCTGAGAGGGGAAATGAACCAAAATACATATTACCTGTATATACAAGACTACAAGCTGAGGACACACTACACAAGTAGACATGTTCTTGTGTAAATCAAAACCTCGAGATTTAAAATTTTTGGTTTCACTTCCTTTTTAAAATATTCGGTTGATATTTTTTCAGTAAATTTATCATATACGTGTACTTGGGTTGAGGTTCCTGTGTGTTTTCTTCTGGATCTGTTATATTTTTGGGTTCACCTGATGATTAGTCTCCCAGCTTATTTTCACCTTTATATTAACCACCCCAATGCTGACCTAACCTAAAACCTAACCTAACCCTCAGATAGCATTAAGGTATTTAATCATCAGGTGAAATAAGCTGGGGTGGCTAATCTTTATGTGATATTTTTTTATAGTTGTATCATGTCATATGTTAATAAAAATAATAATAATAGTAATAATAATAGACAGTTTTAGAAGCTTTTATTGGTTGAAGATAAAATATTTTGTCGTGAAATTTGTTCCTCGTACAAGAATCTTTTTTTTTTCTGGTCATGGCAAAATTGTGTGTTCTTGGGGACACTGTTGATATTTTTATGGAATTCAATTCGAATTCTTTTCTTCGTCACCCAAAAAAAGGTGTGGGTAAATTTCAATTCCCGTGTGTGTGTGTGTGTGTGTGTGTGTGTGTGTGTGTGTGTGTTTCATGCTATTCAGTATTAAAATATTAAGTACTTCCCAATTAAACAGTGTGAAAGGTAATGGATGACAGAGATGGTCGAGGCGTCGTTCAATGATGTGCGAGGAAAGAAGTGACTCATTTATGGAAAAGATAGGATGGGGTGGGCATGTGATCCTCTCTCAGGTGGGAAGGGCCGCACTGCACCTCCACCTCCTCAGCAGTTCCCTCACGTGTGAACACAGGATCAGAAGCTCTCAAAACTCAACTGAGGAAAGACATCAATATCCCGCCATCCAGCCATTCTCTAGGAATTCTTATTCGAAGCTTCGTTTGGCGAGTCGAGACGAGGTCGACCCAAGAGCCGTTGGGTGGTGGTGAAGTCCTTGCTTGACAGTAACAATATCCATATTATTTTTTCATACTTTAATTTTTATTTCGCTGTTTTTGTACATTTATAGCGCCATGTATCCGACGAAACCTTAATTACTGTGTTATGGTTCAGGTTGGTCGTCTGTCCTTCAGAAAACTTTACCTCGTATGGAGATTTTGTGAGTAAGATTTTATCAGTCTTATTCAGTACAAGTATTTAGCGAAATGACATTATTATTCTTATTTACACTGAATGGTCATGTTTTTTTTATATTTTCTGAAATGCGATGATTTTTAATACTTAGTTAAACGTCATAGAGATGATCATGATCTGGCATGTTTTACTGCCATTTGATATTCGTGGTTTATATCCCGTCTGTGTTTTATATTGGTTAGAAACTTTTCCTGAATATTTACTTAAATGACATACAAGAAATTTATAAATCTAGAAGTTTTCATTTTCTAGTTACATTCACCCCAATATTAGTTAACCCCGTTTAAAGGAATTATCCATATTATAATTTATTTGGAGCTGAGTTCAATAAAGGTAATAGGAATTTATTCGTATTCAGGATATGTTGAAAATTTAGGAGGGTTAATAACTTCTTTCGTCTATATTCTCAACCTAACCTAACCTTAATTCACAATTCACATCCCAGAGTCTACGCTTAATATATTTTTATTCTCTGGCTGTTGGGAGACGAAAGTGAAATTAATCTGCCACTGTAACTTTTAACATCCGATAATTGAATTACTCCCGTAGCCCCCCCCCCCCCCCCCACACACACACACACTCCTTTCACCAAGAGTATTACCCACGTGACATTCTTCTCCGCTTACCACTTTTTCCTTCTCCTCTTTCCTCTACTTCTTTCCTCCTCCTCTTTCCTCTACTTCTTTCCTCCTCCTCTTTCCTCTTTCCTCTTCCTTCTTCCTCCTCCCTCCTCCTCCTCCTCCTCCTCCTCCTCCTCCTCCTCCTCCTCCTCCTCCTTTTCTCTCTTCCTCTTCCTTTTCTCTCCTACTTGTGCTCCTCCTCCTCTTCCTCCCTACCTTTACGATTAGTTTATTTCCCCCTTCCCTTCCCTCTTTCCCTTGCTTTTAATGTCTTTCCTTCTCCTGCCATCATCGCCTTTGTCTCTCATCCCCTCTCGCTAATATCCTACCTCTCTCTTACAACTCATGTTTCACGTTTCATTTGATAATTCATTCTCCCTCTCTCTATCTCTTCGTTATCTCAATTTCCCTTCTCCACACCCTACAAATTTTCCATCTTTCATTATTCCTTATTTATTAGTTCCCGTGTGCCTCTATCTCTGTCGATCATCAGGACGTAACGAAATATAAATAGTTAACACTCAGGAACTCCCTTACACACCTCACTAGCTTTCTTTGTGTTATAGTACTGATCATTTTTACTCTAGGATCCTCATTGATAGCATTTTGTGTCAAGTAGGTCTTACTGTCGTCAAATTTAGTTTATGTATACTGTCTATCCTAAGCGCTAAGGCCTAAGACAATAGATAATTATGTACTGTATACTGTCTGTGATAAGGTCTTAAGATTTAACAAATACCTATGTATACTTTTCGTGTCAAGGCCAAAGATATAAGAGCCACAATTATGTATACTCCTCGTGATAGGGCCCAGCTATGTATACTTTTCGTGTCAAGGCCAAAGATATAAGAACCACAACTATGCATATTCCCCCGTGATAGGGCCCAGCTATATATACTGTCCGTGATAAGACCAAATAAGACTTAACAAATAGCTATGTATACTCCCCGTGACGACCCAGCTATGTATACTCTCTGTCCAGGCACCAACATCTTTTACAGTCACTATGATGAGGATAATATTATTGGTCTGGGTGCAAATTTATAGACGACTCCTCAATTACGGAATATAATCAAGGGTTAGGGTCGATGTCTTTATTAGCCGCCATCTCGGTGTCGTAGCATCAGAGTTCGGAAGCATCTTTCTCAATGACTTCTCCTACAGGCTCCTGAAGGTGGGATGAACGCTGGAGATTTAATTGTTTTAGATTGGAATTTGTAGGTTATGGATTGTTTAAGGTATATTATTGATTTACTTCAGGACAGTTTTGGAGTAAAGTTTTGATTTTTCTTAAGACTACTTCATCGTTATTCCTCTGTGTAAAGGGGTTAGGTTAGGTTGGGATGGGTTAGGTTAGGTTGGGATGGGTTAGGTTAGGATGGGATGGGTTAGGTTAGGTTAGCTTGATTCCCTCAGCAGTCGTCAAGGCTGTCAGTTTGGCTGTTTTTTTTTTAATATGACTTGACGCTACAACTAAGAAGAAAAACCTTGTTATGAATGTTGTTAAGTACCATAAGATATAAAACGAGATATTTTTTTTTTTTTTTAAGATAACTAGTTGGATTCATTGTGTTATCTTTAGTTGAGGGGACCATGGATGTAGTAGGGTGGAGGAGATGGAACAAGAAAACTAGACATATTGTAATGAACACAACAATATGACTACACCGTCTTACACTCCACCTCACATTTGTTAAGTAACTTCCAAGTAAAACATTTAAATAACTGTGATAATATCCTTGTGTTCTTATGCCAACAAAGCAATGACTATTATCTTCTATAATCCTTTCCTCTCCTTCTTTCCTCCATTTCTTTCTTTTCTCTCTCATTATCATCATCCCCCGTCCTATTATTCTACCTTCTTTTTTTTCTCTTTTACCTCCCCTGCCTCCTCCTTCTTCTTCCCCCATCTCCTTCTTTTGTTCTCTATTACGTATCTTGTGGCTCGCCTGCTGACGTGGTGGCTCTTCTCTGTGCTCCTGAAGACGTACACCCCAGAATAAGTCCAGTTCTTCTACAGGTTCTCCATTATCAACCATTATTTTCACCAACTCCTGGAAACTCTGTAACACGTGTGACGTACTTAATAACGACACTACTTCCCGTAATGGTTCATTTTTCTTGACCCATTTCGTAAAATATTGATCCTTGTTCACTCGTTCTCTCCCTAAAATCATTGTTCCTGTTGTTTTTCTTTTTTATACGTCCCTAAAACGGCAAGAAACTTTCCCATTTAATCACACACTCATTGTCACGACATCAGTCATATCCAGTGTTACTGACCTGTACAAAAAAAAACAAAAAAAAAACATTGCCAGTGCGAGCAATAAAGTGTCTGGCGTTCACCTCCACACACAAAGATCAAGCTCGTATAGCCTGTGCCACACAAACCTTCTCTTAGGTTTTGTGTACAGTGGTGCTGCTCTGGACACCTTACCCTCTGCATTCTGAAAAAAAATATACACTTGCTTTATATCCCATGAGCCAGGAGGCCTATCTACCCCAAGACCCAGTAGGTCCTCCTTCCCCAGATTCAAGAGGTCTTAGTCCCCCAGGATTCAGGGGGCCCACCTCACCAAGACCCCAAATCTCACTGGTCCCTTCTTCCCTAAGACCCAACAGACTTTCCTCCTCCATGTCCCAGGGGGCCCTCTTCTCTTAAGTCCCAAGGGGGGGGGGTGCTCTTCCCTCAAATCCCTGTGGGAGGGGGGCTTCCTCCTTGAAGACCCAAGTGGGCCCTCTCCTCCCCCCCCCCCCCCCCCCCCCCCCCGGCCACCAACACCGAGGTCCCACTATCCATCAGGCAGTTTGTCAGCGTCACCAGCAGCCGGTAGCTGGTTGGGTCGGTTAGATAAAAAACAGTTTTTGTCGTCATTATATCCTATAAGAATAATCAATCACGTTTTCCGTTCCGCCTCAAGATGTTAAACTATATTTTTTTTTTCCCAACAAATTTGAAAATCAGATCGTGTACATAGACTAACCTCCTCCACTCTATTTTTTGGGTTGTTTCAAGAAATATTTTTTTGGGGGGAATTTATTTTGTTATTTTTAGCAAGTCTTCAGTAGTGTTAGTGTATGGGTTATAAATTTATTATTTCTTGGTTGTCTTATGTACAGTAGTCATATTGCTTTTGTCTGTCTGTCTGTCTGTGTCTGTCTTTATTTGTTTGTGTGGCTGCTATGTCTTTATCTGTCTGCCTTTGTATGTCTGTATGTATGAGTTTGTTTGTGTATTTCATTGTGTCTGTATGTATCTATGTATGTGAGTGTTTGTATGTATGTTTATATAGTGTATTATATTCAAGTGATCTGAACTCTTAATATTTCGTTTTTACCAATTTATTTTCACGAATGCGTAGTAGTAGTAGTAGTAGAAAGGAAAAGGCTAGTAGTAGTAGTAGAAGTAGAAGACAAAGTCGTAGTAGTAGTAGTAGGAAGGAAAAGGCTTGTAGTAGTAGTCCCAGATATTGACTTGGAGGCAACAGTCACTGAATGCCGCATAGATCAGCGGCTTAACTAACTCAACACAGCTAGGGTGGCTACTTTTGTTTTAGGCATTGAATTTTAAGGTAATAGAATGGCGGCGAAGGTTTATAAAAAATACTAGTAGTAGTAGTAGTAGTAGTAGTAGTAGGAGGGAGGAAAAGGATATTTTTAGAGCCCAGTGTTGACCCATAAAAGGTACACGCTGACCCGCTACTGCCCGGAGCTCTTTGATACTCGTTAAAAAATATCCAGGTTTTTGGGCTCCTGTCTTGCTGTGAATATTGATTCGATTTTGTTTATCCAGTTTAGGGATAACGGTACAGGTAGGGGAACAATAGTACAGGTAGAGGAACACCATTACAGGTAGAGGAACAACAGTACAGGTAGAGGAAAAACAGTACAGGTAGAGGGAACAACAGTACAGGTAGAGGAACAACAGTACAGGTAGAGGAAGGAACTTGGCCAGTAAAGCACATAACCCAATTTATGTAGTCAGGTACCCGCGTGGGATCGAACCAACACCCTTTAGGACAGGAAGCTAGTGCTGTGTCCACTCGTCCTACGCACTTTACAAATACAGTAACTCTTGTTTTAAGTTTGTTTGTTACTTCGGAAATAAACGAGAATTGAATGAAACAAGGAAACGTGACCTCAGTACACACTATGATTAAACTTAAAACTTTAGTCTATGCTGAAAATTTGAACAAGAGAAAACGGAGATTAGTGGCTTATAGAAAATGTGAATTTCTTCTCTTGTATGACTTTCCACACCTACCTCTCACCCCTACTCATACCGTCCATCCCCTTGCCCACACCTATGTATTTCCCCTTCCATCCCTCTTCTTTTTCTTTCATTCTTTCCCCTTTTTTCCCCCATCTTTCATTTTCTCTCTTTTTTTTTCTCTCTATCTCTGTCTCTCTTTTTTCTCCAAGTCTGTCCCTATCTCTGTCTATCTGTCTACTACTAGTGTTGTAGCTTGGCCGAATAGCAAGACTAATTTTTCCAGCGTCTATTTCCCGAAGGAGTCCGCAGAGGTTATTGTCAGTGAGATGAAAGGCTGTGTGTGTCGCTACTTGCACAAATCTTTTTATCCGGGGTGTAATATACGGTAGGTCAGCTCTGTGTGTGTGTGTGTGTGTGTGTGTGTGTGTGACTCCTCCGTGGCCGCAAATGCTCACGACCACCAGCTGCTGTGTAGAAAAGAGATAAAAATGTGTTGCTGTGTTTCCCTTCCTTCCCTCACACAGCTGATAGGTAAATTCAAGTATTTGCTCGTGTATCTTGGGGAAAATATTTTAACTTTTTTGATAACTAATGGAGTAATTCTTTCATGTAATGACTCGAACTTTTAGGTAAAGATAGGACTAGGGGGGGGGGGGGGGTGGAGATAATTACCATCGTACAGAGGAGTGTTGGCTCTCTCTCTCTCTCTCTCTCTCTCTCTCTCTCTCTCTCTCTCTCTCTCTCTCTCTCTCTCTCTCTCTCTCTCTCTCTCTCTCTCTCTCTCTCTCTCTCTCTCTCATTATGACACCGGTCTTTCTGTTCGTTCGTCTGTGTGTTTGCAAAATTTATCCTCGTTTCAGACCTGATTCTTGCATTCATGAAATTATTTTGCTTGAAACCACAGTGGCTGAGTGGATACAACGCTTGTCTCTGTGCTAGGGTCCATGGTTCGAGCTCGGAGCACCCTTAGCACACCCAACTGTGGAAGGGTACTTAGCTTTACAGTTTGGGAAGTGAAAGCGGGTGATTACACTTTCCTTGTGTGTGTACAGAAGGCTTAGTATACGGTGTACTCCTCCCACACTGCCCCACACGACATCTTATTTAAGACTGTGTCAAAGGTCAGTTTTAGTCAGAGAAGCGTCAAGTGCAGTTGTTCTCTCGTATACAAAGGGAGGTCTGGTGGACGTACAAAGCACAGGTATGATATTGTATTAGATACCTTGTGCCAAAGTATGTTGTTTGTATAGATTAATTTTACCTTTGTTGATAGTGATAATATATTTATTTTATTCCTTATATGACATGATATAACTATATAATGTTTCACGGGTATTTTGATAATTATTCAGAGTTTTCAGTGATAAGGAAATGTAAATTAAAATCATCTTCACGAATCCAAACCCTGCCCGTCATCCGTTACCGTGGCAGGACTGTTAATTAATATAGTCACCCCTGGGGGACTGTCTAATATCGTCGTTTTCTTTAGCGGCCGAAAAATCTTGGTTATCATTGCGCAAACTGTTACCATGACAACTATTGGTCAATATTAATGCAATTTCTACTAAAGGTTTATAAATATGGACCTTGTTATATGTTGATCAAAATTACCAAGTTTAGTGACACTGCCATTCCACTGTCGAATAATATCCTCAGGGGTTTCCTATTACACATAACTACATTAACGTACGTGTGTGTGTGTGTGTGTGTGTGTGTGTGTGTGTGTGTGTTATATACAGTTACACACTAACCTCTTCTCCTCATCCTTGGAGAAACAAGACTAACCAAAATATATAGAATTGTTCCCTTTAAATATTACAGTATAACCCACAACCCACTTCTGTATCACTAAATTTACCCCATAACACCCAATCACATATCAATTCCTGTATTATGTAATTATTTCGGGTATAATACAGAGGGACTACAGCGACGCCGCCGTATTACATGGCCGAACCTTCTGTACCGGTAAATAAATAATCGACGTTTGTGAATAAAGAAACAAATTAATGTGGTCACTGGTGCATCTCTCTCGTACGTCTAATTGAAGGATTATTTAGGGAAGCGGAATGGATAAAACTCGCCACCATAAACACATTTGCATATTATTAAACTGTAAAATGGATGTGTAAGTTTATGTGATGTTGTGGTGGTGTATGTGACGCTGTGATGTATTTTGTGGTGATGTATGTGACGCTGTGATGTATTATGTGGTGATGTATGTGACGCTGTGATGTATTATGTGGTGATGTATGTGACGCTGTGATGTATTATGTGGTGATGTATGTGACGCTGTGATGTATTATTTGGTGATGTATGTGACGCTGTGATGTATTATGTGGTGATGTATGTGACGCTGTGATGTATTATTTGGTGATGTATGTGACGCTGTGATGTATAACGCTTGTATGTGAGTTTTATGTGGGGCTGATGTATTGTATATGATGAGAAGACCGGCTGTTGTACTCCATAATAATAATAACAAAACTACTACTACTACTACTACTACTACTACTTTTTTTTTTTTTTTTTTTTTTTTTTTAACGTGGCCTCCAGCCTCCCCCAATAGCCACACCTTCGCCACCATTTATTTACCTTAATATTAAATATCCTAATACATAAGAAGCTATCCTATCTGTGTTAAATTAGTTGAGCCGCAGATCCATGCGGCATTCAGTGACTGTAGCCTCATAGTCAATATCTGCAGCAGTTGTCGGAGTAGGGCCAGAAGCTCTCGTTCCCCTGAGGCAGAGCAAAGCCGACCGAAGGAGAGAGAAGGACAGTCGACATCTCATCCAGGCTGTGACATAACTTCTGGGCTGCTGCTTCTGTTCGGAGATCAGCTCCGCGAGTCTGGCGTAGAAACATCTTGCACTTGGGCCCATCCCACCAGAGGTTGTGAACACTAGAGGAGTGAAGCTGCCTTGATCAACATTTTGAATTCTCTCCCCATATGCCCTTCTCTTGTCGTTCTCGTTCCTCCTATGCGCAGCATCGAGAGCTAGGTTACGGTGACAAACGGCCATGGGATCAAAAATCCTGATGTCGAAGAAAGCTCGCTATCCCCGCGTCCAGAATCCTCGAGCACTGACGTCCACACGGGCTTCGTTAGATGTGTTTGAAGTCCTGTATTGGAGGGTCTCGCCATCCAGTGGAAGGAGGGTCGGTTCTACCATGACGTCCCGGCAGATTTCCTTCAACATATTTGCTGTGAGATCCCTTACCTCGTCATGCCTCATGCATATGAAGCCCCCCTTCTTGCAAACCATGGCGTGATCGCCATCATAGGAATAGCCACACACGCATTGGGAGGGCAAACCATCTACTGGCCAACCGTACCTTAGAGCAATGGCATCTGTAAATTCTTGTTTGTTAAGGCTGAAACCATTTGCCCTTATCGGTAACGTAGTTAACCAGTTCGAGGCGCCCACCTCCTGCGCTATAGCTACTTTTTTTGTCAAATTTTCTGGAACCTGCAGCAATAGTTGCTGCAACATGTCATTTTGGCAGTGCTGCCGATCTGTTGTAATGGACCTACGGATCTTATTAACTTCGCTGGTGTCCACTTCCCCAGTTGCATTCTGGTCTATTATGTGGTCAGTGAGGGCTGCCGTGAGCTTAAGTGAATTTTGATGTTCAGAGTCAGCAATCTCCTCTTGCTAACACAGAGCCACATGCGGCCTTTGCAGCATTCACACATGGAGTCAAGCATCGTTGGAACTACCTGATGCGTACCATCCCTGAGATCCGACCCCTCCTCCACCCTTTGGAAGAAGCAATCAGTGTCAAGTTCATTCCCACACTAGTGAAACACCCTGACTTAACCCCAGTAACTACTACTACTACTACTACTACTACTACTACTACTACTACTACTACTACTACTACTACTACTACTACTACTACTACTAATAATAATAATAATAATAGAAATAATAATAATAATAGAACTAATAATGATAATAATAATAATCTTAAAAATAATTATACAGGTAACTATAATGTATTACAGGTGCGTCCTTACCTAAACGTTCTCGAATTTTACCTAATGTCCAAAAATTTCATTCACAATACTGTTTTTTTTTCCCTAATATATAGACAAATTTTAAAACTTCATCCTTGCCAGAGTTTCCTTATTTTCCCACAAGGGGTAACTTTTGTTTTTGTTTTGGCCGTCAGATATTTTGCAATTTGTTATTTATTTATTTATTTATTTGTTATTTATTTATTTTTTACCTATTTTATGTTTTAGTTTTCCTCAGGTTTATTTTTTTTAAAGGTGTAAACATGTAATTATGGTCGCCGGAAACTTTTCTTCCTCTGTAAACAAACTCTTCAAAACTTTTCAAAACTTTTACTAATTATTACATAAACATAAAAATTTAATATTATGAAGTGGAGAAAACATTGTCAGGTGAAGTTAATCTTGACGTGAAGAAGTTAAACCTAATTTTGACCGTATAATCGTGATGTTTGGGGGAAGGGCTCAAAAAGGTGTCTCCAAGGACAAATAACATTGATCAGTCTTTACCTTGATGCTGTTCCGTTAAGCTCCCCGAAGTTGTAGTGATAATAATAATAAGAAGAAGAAGATTAAAAGAAAGAGGAGGAGGAGGAGGAGAAGAAGAAGGAGAAGAAGAAGGAGAAGAAGAAGAAGAAGGAGAAGAAGGAGAAGGAGAAGAAGAAGAAGGGGGTAGAAGAAGGAGAAGGAGAAGAAGAAGAAGAAGAAGAAGAAGAACTTTGGTCGACCTTTGCTATACAGGGTGTCAGTGTGCTCGGGAAGGAGAGAGAAAGAGTAAGGTTAGACAAGATAATGAAGGGACAGTGAAGAGCGGTGAAAAATACTGCATTGTCTGGAT
The DNA here is from genome assembly GCA_958450375.1 of Homarus gammarus. NCBI lineage: Eukaryota > Metazoa > Arthropoda > Malacostraca > Decapoda > Nephropidae > Homarus > Homarus gammarus. The sequence goes on along the minus strand of CAUDMG010002757.1, from coordinate 175,773 downwards.
GGGTAAAAGTATAATAAACTTTCTAATGAATACTAAAAATTATAATATCACCAAATTGAACATTGAAATCAGATACACCCCCCCCCCCTCCTCAAAGCCGCTTGCCATTTTAGACCAAAAGAAACTACACACTGGAACATTATAATTATAACTCAGTCCTAATATATTAATTCCATTTGAGTTTATACTTCCGAATAAATCATATGGAATATATACCAATTTATTTCAATGTTTTACTTCATTATATATATGTGTACAATTGAAAAATATATTAATTAATTTTAAGATTTTTTTTATATAATTACCTCTTAGTGTGTTTTAATATTTTATACATAAAATTATCCACAAATCATAATGTACGTACCATGAATACAGTATATGAATATAAATCATGTATACATAATTAAGAAAGAAACTTGAAATAGACGTTAGAAATCCTCAAATCACGTCTTAGTCAATTAACAGTCATATATATGCTTTTCACGGCTGGTTAAATAAGTGACGGAAATGTGGAGGAAAATGTGTGGCGATGAGAAGTGGATCCACTTGCTAGAGCACCAGCCCAACCGCCCGCCGCTTGAGGACTCCTGTTGGATACATTGAAGCTATTTATGTTATTATCGGCTGTAGATAAGTGTATATAACTGGGTGTAATAAGATTGAAATAAGTAAATAAGTAAATAGAAGAAGCATGCTATTTCACGTGTGAGTACAACATTCTCGTATTTTGTCGTAATAGTAATTCCACCCTAGGGACAAACAGTTCTCTCCTAACGTCAACAAACAATGGCGCATCGGATAGTAAATATCACGTCACATGTTAAAGATCTCGAAAACAGATGAGTTACACTGTCCCCCCCCCCCCCTCCCCCATTGAGAGCAAATAACCTGGTGTGGGGAATAACCGTGAATGGAGCAGAAGCCAGGGTCGAGGTCAGGCATCGGGACGCGCCAACACTCCACTGGTCAAACACATTTACGTGATCGTCGGGGCTTGGCGGCGGCAACTTCCCCCGTTTGCTCTCGCTCTTGACTTCCTTTCTATGAAATTGGAAGCTCTTGGTTTGAGCGCTGTATTTGGGGAGTGTTGGTTCACGTGGTGGCAGGGGGAGGGGGGGTGAGTTGATATGATCTGGGCTGGGATGAGGTGGTGGTGAGTGTGTGGGAGTGATGGAGGTGGTGTGGGAATTGATGGAGGTGGTGTGGGAGTGATGGAGGTGGTGTTGGAGTGATGGAGGTGGTGTGGGAGTGATGGAGGTGGTGTGGGAGTTGTGGTGTGTGGAAGTGATGGTGGTGCCTATGTAGTGGTGATGGTGGTTATGTGATGGTGGTAATAGTGGTGTAAGAGTGATGTTGATGATGGTGATGATTCAGGACTTAATACTGAAATCTTTGTTAGGAATCAGTTGGTCTGGTCCACACGTTATCAAATACGTCTTTTCTCCTCAATACATTCAGTCCATCAGTCATTACCATTGAGATATTCTTGTTTGCGAGTAAATTAATAGCAAGAAAATCCACATCTATTTAAAATTTATATATAAAACTATTTCTCTCATTGTTTACACAACTTTATTTTGTAACTTGATTTATCATTTAATTTTGTATGCTACTGATTGTGTTCTAGTCACTCTGTAATGGCGGTATTGTGATATTATTTTTTTCATCTTAAATTCGTCAGGGTTATGATACTCGTTCATTTGTAAATTAATGTCGGGTCATATACTTGTGTTACTGGAACTAAACACTATTGGTTGTTTTACGTACAAAATTCGCTTTTCACCCTCGATTTTTTTCCCACTACATTATTCTTAAGTCTCCTGTAAACAAAGTCTCCTACACCTGTTATCAATCTTTTCATCAGAGGAAATAGAACCACTTTGTTTTTGTTTCATTACACTTGCTTATGTTGACTAAATTACCCAGAAATCCCTATTGTTTTGTCCTCAACTTTTGTTATTATTGACGTTTTTGCTGTTGGTGGATGTAAACAAAGGCATTAATTACTAAAAACCTCAAATAATAACCCTGGTGTGATAACTACACACACACACACCTGTCACATTTACCTGGCCACTGAGTTGAGAGAAGGTCACTAGCATCTCTTGAGGGTTGGGTAGGGTGGGGTGGGGTGGGGTGGGAAGTGGTTATAAAAGTCATAGTGGGTCTAAAGTGGGCTATAGAGAATGACCCTCACACTGAATAGTTATATTGTTCTGGGATCACAACAGGATGGAAACGCTTGAGTTGAACTTACCATGGCACACACCTCGTTTATATCATCCTGTCACTTGGTAGTGTTTGTGTGTTTGTCTGTCTGTCTGTCTATGCGTTCGTGTACATGCGACAGAGCTCAATCTTTAATACCAGTTTGTTAATATAACTTACAGATGTTCCTCTTTCCATGTTCACTTGTAATATAAACCCACATCAATAAAACCTTGTAATAGTCTTGCTTCTTAGAGATTAACTTGATAAAAATTGATCTTATCTTTCATATTATAATGATCATGTTTTGGGAATATTTTTTTCAAGAAGCTTATATTTATTTATTTGTATATTTATTCTTTATTTATTTATTCATTTTTTTTTTTTTTGGTACAGAGAATACAGTAGTAGTGTGTGTGTGTGTGTGTTTTACAAAGCCTGTGATTAGAGATGCTTTTGTAGTGTCCAGTCATTATGTCACAAGAGATACACTGTACAAATCTCTCTCTCTCTCTCTCTCTCTCAATTTACCACTAGATCATTATATCTTATTCCCTAGTATGACCATCATCCACCCTAGTCACACAGTCAGTGGGGGATTATGACTGTCCTCATCCATCACAGTCACACTCCGGGGAAATGAGTGTTGACTAACCAAACACCTGAGTTGAAATCCATCCGTGTGATCATCAAGAGCCAATATGTTCCTAGGTATTTCATGATGGTGCATCTCTCTGCCGTATATAGGTTCGGTTTGGTTTGGTTTGGGTTGGGTCGGGTTCGGTTCGGTTCGGCTCGGGTAGGTTTGGGTTGATTTGGTTCGGTTCGGTTGGGTTGGGTTCGGTTCGGGTTGGTTTGGTTTGGTTTGGTTCGGTTGGTTCGGTTCGGTTCGGTTCGGTTTGGTTTGGTCTGGTCTGGTCTGGTCTGGTCTGGTCTGCAATGTAATCATGATATAACGCGTTCTCCTATATCCAGTTCAGAAGTGGAAGGGATTATCTAGCTAATTATGATCACTTGAAGGTTAGACGCGCACTAGTTTATTTCACTAGAAGATTAAGCAACCTAACCTAACCCAACCCACAACCCACGACTCAACCAGACCCAACGCCACGACCCAACCCAACCCACGACCCAACCCAACCCACGACCCAACCCAACCCACGACCCAACCCAACCCACTATCCAACCCAACCCACGATCCAACCCAACCCAACCCACGACCCAACCCAACCCACGACCCAACCCAACCCACGACCCAACCCAACCCACGACCCAACCCAACCCACGACCCAACCAGATTCGCCAGGTGTTTTATTATCAGGTAAAAAATAATAAACTAGGGCCGTTTAATCTTTAGGTGTTTGGTTTATTATACGAATTTTCGAGACTTTGGGTGTGGTCACGTCAGGGCTGCTCTTCTTAGGGTAAATGTTAACGTGTGTGTGTGTCAGTGATTCATCTTGGAGAAAGGTCATGGTGGCGCCTCTGTTGTTGGTGGTTAATGGCTGTTAAAGGCCTCTAGTGAACACAAAAGGTCACTGCTATTGTGGCGTCGTTGTTATGGGGTTATAAGAACATAAGAACATAAGAATGGAGGAAACTGCAGCGGACCTATTGGCCCATACTGGGCAGTCCCGTTTACACCCAACCCCTATTGCTCATATAAGCATCCAACCTATGTTTGAAGCTATTCAGCGTATTCGAGTTAATGATGATATTTGGTAACTTGTTCCATTCATCCACTACTCGGTTTCCAAACCAGAGTTTACATATTTCACGCCTAATTCTAAATTTGTCTAATTTAAAACCATTGTTACGAGTTCGCTCCTGGTTGGATAGTTTGAGTACCTTTGTTATGTCCCCTTTGTTTAGCCCTGTGGTTCAGTCTTGTTAATGGTTTAGGGAGGTGATGGTGTAAGGTGGTGTTGTGGTGTAAACTTGTGGTGGTGATGATGGAGAGCGTAATGGTGTAGTCACTATACTAACTCGTAACTTTACCTTTCACTTAACAGCTTTTAGGATCATCTGTTAACGTCTGTATCTCCAAACAATAATAATATTTCAAATTATAAGTAGGCCTATTATTTATTTACACTACAGCATATTTAACATCAATTACATACTCTTTTACTATCTTAATCTTTATATCTTAACTCACTTTACTGTTTATACTACTAAATAATAATAACAAATTTATATGATAATTATTGTGTGTTTGAATTTTCCGCCACTTTGCAATCACGTGATCCACAATACGCATGTTGACTGGCCAATTATCACCGCACTATTTTAGCAATGTAGAACGGATACAAATATGTCTTTTTCATCTACCTTATTACTATAGTACGTTTAGAAACTTACATTGAAAGCCATAACAAAGGAAAGTTGTTTAATAAAGTGTAAATATATACAGGAAAGCCGTGAGGTGCAGATAAAACGAGACGGATCTTGGGTACTGTACTAGGTTGGGGAACTCTCTCTCTCTCTCTCTCTCTCTCTCTCTCTCTCTCTCTCTCTCTCTCTCTCTCTCTCTCTCTCTCTCTCTCTCTCTCTCTCTCCATCACATAACATTGAGAAAAACAACTTAAATTTTCCTGTTTTCTCTGGTCGTTTATAAGAGGAATTTACATCGCATAATATTTTTAGAAAATTCGTGTCTTGTCGCAGTGATAATGACATTCAGTAGACCACGTGATGTTATAATTCTGTACAATATTGTGTTGGTGATAATAAATGTGGATTATTTTATCTCTGTGAACGTAACATTTTTTTTTTTTGTTATTATTTTTTGTTTATGATTATCTGTGGGTGTATTTGTTGTTGTTGTTGTGTGTTTGTTTGTTTGTTGTTAAGGTGTATTGTCCTTGTCAAGTATTAATGGGTGGTTTAGTAATTTTATTGTTGTTTCGTGTTTTATGTAATTGTGTTCCTTATAAAACAGAGTACTGTCGTTGGTTTGTTTAAATGGAGTTAGTACTTTTATAGACTTGTAAGTGAGGGTGAAAAGTACTGTCTTTAGTTGATAGTGTAAGTACTGTCGTTAGTTGATGGTATAGGTACTGTCGTTAACTAATGGTTAAGGTTACTGTCCCTAGTTGGTGAAAGTACTATCGTTAATTGATGATGAAGGTACTGTCTCTAGATTCTGTAGGTACTGTCGCTATAACAGTACCTGATCACCTCACATTACACTCCTTCAGGCATGACAAAACAATAACTTCCCTTGAAAACTCTTGATAATTTTTCCCCCTTGTGGATAAACTACTGTACGTAATAGTCTTCACACACACACACACACACACACACACACAACACTAAATCACCACCACAGTTGCCACAAAAAATTCCACGAACTATGAGGAAGAAAACTTGTCTATTTTCTTATCTGATAAAACTCTCCCGATTGTACTATAACACCACTAAGAGACTGGGGGGGTCCTTGGGTGGGGTCCTTAGGGGGGGGGGGGGTCCTTGAGGGTCCTTATTTTATTTCGCTAGTGGCTGCAGTATGCTATATTAAGCTCGTAAAACTGGTGAGGAAACGGCACACTTTTGACCCCCCCTCCTGAATAACCAACCATGAAGGCAGCCCAACCCTGTGAAGAATGTGAGCCTTGATATTACCTCGTCTTTTGATGCCACCAGATAGTGTCACTTGTTTTTATTTTCTTGTGTTTGTTTACTTGTTTGAAAGGGGGTTTTTGATGCCTGAATATTAACACTTGTTTGTTTAGTGTTGTTTGTGTGTATATGTTTTCTATATCCGATTGTTTATTGTTGTTGTTTTTGAGATTTTTTGAGAGTATGTGTTCGTTAAATGGTGCCTTTATTTGTATCCCTTAGGACAGATATATTCTATTCAATTTTAACACTTATGGACAAATTGGTTTCAATCTGGACGAGTCAGGAGCCGATTTGTTCATTTTAAATAATTTCACGTTAAAATAAAAAAATATTCCATCGATAAATATCTGATATATTAAATCAAGAGAAACGAATATTCGACTCAAGACTGAATTAATTGATAAGCACAGGTAACATAACACACACACACAGTATCAATATATGATTATGATCTTGGCTCTTCAAATGTTTTATCAGCTATAATGTAAAAGCAAATAATGATACTGCTTAAATTTATATACACACCTGGTAGATGTTATTACTAATCTGGTTAATAATGCAATGATGATTATTACCGATAATTAGGTTGGAATATTAGTTGTGGAAATCGTCTTTTGAAGTGTCTCATTTATATTAAAGTAACGCAAAGAGCAATTAAGGATTGTCAATATTTTATTTATTTATTTATTTTTTTTTTTGAGATCGTGTTGGCGGATTATAAATTTGGTCCATTCGCTGCTCGTCACACACACACACACACACACACACACACACACACACGGGGATATTACTGTATTATCTGACCCGGAAATATAAAAAAAAATACAATAAATAATTAGGAGAGGGAATAAAAATGAACTTCAAAGTTGATTAGATTAAAATAATAAAAAAAACATACTCGGTATTATCTTGTCATCGAAATCAAATTAAAAACATGAATTACTGAATTAACAGCAGTTGAGTTTAGGGTGTCCGAGCCTCTTACCACGAAACGTAACACAGTTTTGATATATAAGAACTTAAAGGCATAAAGATGGCTTCCAAAATATGCTGAGACTGTACCATAACTGGATGCGTTCTCTTAATCTCAGTTTTAAGGAGAAAAGTATCATAAGAATGTCTGAGAATCCATCTTTTTGTCGTAGTTTTGGAGTGAGGCAGTTCTCACATCTTCACTTACGAGGGGCAATAAAGGAGACGACAGCTGTGTCTCCCGCCAGGTGGCAGCAGCATGAACGACGGGCCAATCTCTCGCTCCAGTACAATAACATATATCCTTTGATTTTTTTTTATTTCTTCCTCGTTTGCCCTCGCTGTAGTCACCCTGAAACAATAGTACAATAATCATTAAGGACAATAGATGGCCTCAAGAAGGATGTAAATTAAAGACGAATTTGTTTGGTAATAAATTAGAAGTTATTGGGTAACGAGTAACCAGTTTTATATAAATTTCGTGTTTTCAAAACCATGTAATGTATCAGTGATATTTGTATGCCGTTGGTGGATTATCGTGAGTGTGAATAAAATCTCTTATTACTATTATTACTATTACTATTTTTTCTTAAGTCTCACCAAGGAAGTGGAAATAGGAGGAATATACTGTATACTAGCCTTCGCGTCAGTGTAAGTTTAGATCACTGTTCCCAAGTAAATAGCCAAAGTAATAATAACCTCATTTAATTTATCAAAATTCACAAGGAGAGATTTTAGCTGGCATTACACTTGACTGCATCTCACTTCACCATCTGTAAAGTTAGGTGAAACTGGAATGCCTCGGGCGAAACCAGATACCCATAGAATGTGAGCCTTAAGTGTTGTATTCTCTCGGCTACCGCACCCGAATAATCGAATTAAATCGGTTCTCAAGTTACATTTCCCATTATTCCTTATGTTCTTCAGGTTACTTCAAAATACACTAAGGCCATCATTACCTTATGTGTATTTGAAGTTAATTCTTGTATCTTGGTGGTGAAATAGGTACATGAAGTATTTGGTGGAGCTTGGGATTAATGTCAACAAAGGTCGGCCATATTGAACGTAAGGAGGACAAGATTCTTTACCCCCTTTTCCTTAGTAAACTTCTCTCCCTCCTCTTCCTTCACTTCCTTCTCACTTAACCTAACCTAACCTAACCTAACCAAACCTAACCTTCCATCCCTCTTCTTTCTCCTCTTACGTGTTCCTTCATTCTACTTGATTCTCTTTTCCATGTCTTCTCTTACTTTTCTTCCTTTTCCTTTATATTATTTCTCCTCTCCCTTCCCACCATTATCCTTATGTCCTTATGTCCTTCTCTCCCTTCTTCCTTCCCTCCCATCCCACCGCCATCCTGACACTCTCCTCTTCTATCACCCCTTCCAACCCTCCCCAGTAACCTGCCTATCCCACTACCCATCCCATTACCCTGCCTTAAACTCCCCCTCCCTTTCCGTATAGTGGGAGAGTTAAATTGCACGACTCCTATCTACCTCCCCTGCTAACCCTCCCAGATTTATGGAACTGCTGTTTTATTCTCTCTCTCTCTCTCTCTCTCTCTCTCTCTCTCTCTCTCTCTCTCTCTCTCTCTCTCTCTCTCTCTCTCTCTCTCTCTCAAACGTTCCCTGGTGAGGAGTTTTCTCTATAATATCCGCAAGTTGTGATCGCCTGCATTAAAACTCTCGTGACTTCCGGATCTTCTCTTTCACGCTCCATGCCGACTGTCGGGCAAGTTTGAACTCTGTCCGTCACGTAGTCACCGAGAAATTCTAAGTTGTCAGTATCTTGGCAAGTTTTAATTCTCTTGTGAGGGGGAATATATATATATATGTGTGTGTGAGGGGATGGTTGTGTATGGGGGGGGGGGGAGGGTGTTGTGATGTTTAGGGGGTGAAATGTGTGTGTGTGTGTGTGTGTGTTTATTTGTTTGTATAGGGTAATGTACCTCTCTGGCGGGGGGGGGGGGTTAGGTTAGATTAGGTTAGGTTAGGTTAGGTTAGGTTAGGTTAGGTTAAAGTTTGATTTTTCACCAAATATTACAAGTCACCATCAATCCTTTGTTCTATTATCAGTTATATCATCAATTATCACCACCATGACTATAAACAAAGTCTGTCTACATCAATTCTTCGTTTCATCATCAATTATCACCGACTATCATCACCAGCATCCAATATGGTCATCGTGGTGGCCATGTTGGAATTATTATAACCACTATTCCTCGTGCCATTTTGGTTTGATATTTTTTGAGTATTATAAAAAATAACAACCAGTCAGAACCAGTTGTATTGGCTTACCAGTACAGGAACCGGTATTATTGACCTACCAGTCAGAACCAGTTTTTTTACTTACCAGTACATGAAACAGTATTATTGGCCTACCAGTATGAATCGGCCCTTTAACCGTTGATTCCTTCTGGGTTAATGAGGCTGGAACATGTATATTATATAGGGTTTTAGTAGCCAAACCCAAATGTCTGTTATCTATTTATTGAGGAACTATCTCAGATACAGTTCCAAGTGTATATCACCGTAACTTAATCACTGTAGCTATGAGTGTCAAGATGAGGACGGAGGCTGTGTTAAAGAGCTCTTACGTCCGGTTGGTGTAAGGTGTTGAGTGACAATGCCTAATACCCGTCGAGGGAGAACGGTAATATACGTCCTCCCTCGAGGGAAGACGGAACCGTCCACGATGGTTCTCAATAACGTCTTCCTCTCGTCAAGGATATCAAACTACTGCGGCAAGAGGTGGCCAGAGAGCCGGCTACTTAATGCCTTAACTCAGCACTAAGTGACACGACTTCCCGTGGTCACACCTTAACACGTGCTCTGAACATGCTACCTCATAGATAGTGGAAAGTTACAGAGGGTGATAGAGTATATAAATCAAATGTAATTAACCCATTTATATAATACTTCTGTCTATAAGAACTATTACAAGTACATGAACCAAAAATTCTCCCGTTAGATGAAAAAGGTCGAGAGGAGAGCTGTAAGGAGACCAGCGTGTGTAGTGTTTGATCCAACAAGAATGTGGAAATTAAACAAGAGAAAATCTCCTTTGGCCGACCACACATTGTGTTCAGACCTTAAGGGAAAGTTTGAAATTCTTACACTTTATTTCCATTTTTTTCCCTCCGGTCTTTCTTATTTATCTATTTTTCTCTCCAGTGTTTATTGTTTTCTTTTATTTTTTGTAATTTTTCTATTGGTCTTTCGATTTAGTTGTTCAATTTTTTTATAATAAAGTCGTTCTAGTGATCTAATTTTTCTCAGGTATTTTCTGTGGATACAACGTTCGTCTCTTGGTATATATAGGCCACCAGTTCGAGTCTCCGAAGCCAACCAGTGAGTAGGGTGCTCCCAGTCTGTCTAGCTTGAAAACAGGTATCCAGGGTTACACGTGAGAAAGTAAAAGGCGGTAACGTTGCCTCAGGGAATAAGTAAATTGGTACCGAAAAAAAAATCCGCTTTTGGATGATGGAATTACGAGGTTATAGGTACCAACTGAAGGATAGGTTATAAATTAAAAGAAATCCAAAGAAAATATTGTTTGAGTTTTGTAATACGTTATGAAGAAAATTTATTCCCTCAAAATGTCTTTCTCGTAATATATACAATAGATAGAAAGTAATTTAGAGTAAATATGAGTATTGTTTGGCACTCGGGCTGGTTGGGACACGGGACTCCTGGGAAAAAAAAAACAGGGCGGGTCTGGGCAGGATATTGGTCCAACTGAAATTTCACCTGTCCATTGTTGACACGACCTGTGTACCTCATCAGCTGATGGCTGTCACCTGGTGTTCCTACACCCCCCCTCCCCCCTCCTCCCTCCTCCCTCACCCCTCACTTTCCTCCGTTATGTCCTCTCTCTCTCTCTCTCTCTCTCTCTCTCTCTCTCTCTCTCTCTCTCTCTCTCTCTCTCTCTCTCTCTCTCTTTCTCTTTGTCGCTGTTCCATATTTGTCTTTCTTAAGTTTATTTTTATTTTCTTATTTTTATCGGTTTGTTCCTTCCATCATCTTTTCATTCTGGGTTTCATTTATTCCCTTTTAATTTCATTCATTGCCTCAAGTGGTGTCTTTAATGTCTTTCATAATTTGCTCTCTCTCTCTCTCTCTCTCTCTCTCTCTCTCTCTCTCTCTCTCTCTCTCTCTTTCTCTCCCCGCCAGTCAATTACTCTAATAAAACTCACCGTATAGTTTTTCCTCGTATTCATAAACGTCTAAATCAGGTTCGATATAATCCACGTCTTCTAACTTTATTTACTGGAGTTATGATTCCTGTTTGACTTAGTAATTTGGACGGAGACAAATATAGTTTCAGTGAGTCTAGTCATTTAAACTCTCTCTCTCTCTCTCTCTCTCTCTCTCTCTCTCTCTCTCTCTCTCTCTCTCTCTCTCTCTCTCTCTCTCTCTCTCTCTCTCTCTCTCCATATTCCTTACACCTTATTCTTTATTCTCTTTCACTTCTCACTTTTATTTATTTCTTCTAGTCATTGTTTCATCCAGTTTAATCCTTTCCCTTCCTTTCCTCATTATTTTCTAAGGTACTTTTTTGTATTTTCTGTGTTTGTTTATGTTTTTTTTGTGTGTTTGTTCAAGAGATATTAAAATTTATTTGGTTTTTTTCTATAATTTATCAAACTTAATTAAAAACTTGGGCTTGTTATTTAAAAATCGGACTGATGTGAAATTAAATATTGCATAATTATCTGTTTAAATAATCTGGAGTAAAATATAATTAAAAAAGAATAATAATGGTAGAAATTATTATTAAACTGACAGAAACAATGAGTGACGTAGGTAGTGAGTGACGTAGGTAGTGAGTGACGTAGGTAGTGAGTGACGTGGGTAGTGAGTGACGTGGGTAGTGAGTGACGTAGGTAGTGAGTGACGTAGGTAGTGAGTGACGTAGGTAGTGAGTGACGTAGGTAGTGAGTGACGTAGGTAGTGAGTGACGTAGGCAGTGAGTGACGTAGGTAGTGAGTGACGTAGGTAGTGAGTGACGTAGGTAGTGAGTGACGTAGGTAGTGAGTGACGTAGGTAGTGAGTGACGTAGGTAGTGAGTGACGTAGGTAGTGAGTGACGTAGGTAGTGAGTGACGTAGGCAGTGAGTGACGTAGGTAGTGAGTGACGTAGGTAGTGAGTGACGTAGGCAGTGAGTGACGTAGGTAGTGAGTGACGTAGGTAGTGAGTGACGTAGGTAGTGAGTGACGTAGGTAGTGAGTGACGTAGGTAGTGAGTGACGTAGGTAGTGTAGGTGTTAATCGTTCCAATCTCTACTCATTTCCTTCCTTCACCCTCCTCCCCTACCATCCTATTTCCTGTTAATATCCCTCCCGCTGTGGTTGGTGCACCGGGCAAACAAAATTCACACGGGAGGCCAATCAGCGCACTCGTCTATTGCTACGTCACTATCTAGCTCTGACGTCATGAGCAAGTTACTGCACAGGCGCCACAATCTTATTTACATTGTCACTACCGTTGCCACATACTACCATACGGTTGTTATAATCGAAATAAACTTAATTCTTTAAAAAATACCCCGGTAAACCACTCGCCTGATTGATATCCACAAAAGCATAATATATTCAGGCTCTAGAATTATGAATATTCAAATTTATTATTGATTCAATAAAGATAACCGGTTTAAAAATATTTTCTGTGACATATTTGACAAAACCCCAAATGTGTATACCGGGCCAACACTTTGTTCAATCTTCCTCACCCGCCACTATATTGTACCACGCTGTACCCTGTAACACTGTACCGTGCTATATTGAAACACTGTACCACGCTGTACCCTGTAACACTGTACCGTGCTATATTGAAACACTGTACCACGCTGTACCCTGTAACACTGTACCGTGCTATATTGAAACACTGTACCACGCTGTACCCTGTAACACTGTACCGTGCTATATTGAAACACTGTACCACGCTGTACCCTGTAACACTGTACCGTGCTATATTGAAACACTGTACCACGCTGTACCCTGTAACACTGTACCGTGCTATATTGAAACACTGTACCACGCTGTACCCTGTAACACTGTACCGTGCTATATTGAAACACTGTACCACGCGGTACCCTGTAACACTGTACCGTGCTATATTGAAACACTGTACCACGCTGTACCCTGTAACACTGTACCGTGCTATATTGAAACACTGTACCACGCTGTACCCTGTAACACTGTACCGTGCTATATTGAAACACTGTACCACGCTGTACCCTGTAACACTGTACCGTGCTATATTGAAACACTGTACCACACTATACTGAAACACTGTACCACACTACACTGAACACTGTACCACACTATACACTAACATTGTAACGTGCTTTATTGAAACACTGTACCACGCTGTACCCTGTAACACTGTACCGTGCTATATTGAAACACTATACCACGCTGTACCCTGTAACACTGTACCGTGCTATATTGAAACACTGTACCACGCTGTACCCTGTAACACTGTACCGTGCTATATTGAAACACTGTACCACGCTGTACCCTGTAACACTGTACCGTGCTATATTGAAACACTGTACCCTGTAACACTGTACCGTGCTATATTGAAACACTGTACCACACTATACTGAAACACTGTACCACACTATACTGAAACACTGCCACACTATACTGAAAAACTGTACCACACTATACACTAACATTGTAACGTGCTCTATTGAAACACTGTACCACGCTGTGCACTGTAACATTGTACCGTGCTATATTGAAACACTGTAGCACACTATACTGAAACACTGTACCGCACTATACTGAAACACTGTACCACACTATACTGAAACACTGTACCACACTATACTGAAACACTGTACCACACTACACTGAACACTGTACCACACTACATTGAACACTACCACACTATACTGAAACACTGTACCACACTATACTGAAACACTGTACCACACTACACTGAACACTATACCACACTATACTGAAACACTGTACCACACAATAAACTAACATTTGCAAGTAAATTAGATCTGTCGATTAGAATTTTCAGGTAGACTAAATCCTCTAATTAATAGGAAACTTAACGACAGCTTTGGGTTATGGGTTGTTTACAAAAATATACCTGTACAGTACACGACCTAAACTGAAAAAAAAACATTAAAAAAACACTGCAATATTTGTGTGAGTTTTAATTTTGTATTATTTTTTGTCCTGTGTGAGTTGTTGTAAAGTTGCATACGTTTAGTACCTGTGATTGATGAGTAAATTACAGGTAAGCCACAGATAAATAACATGTAAATCACTGATAAAACAATTAAAACAGTTAAATCACAGGTATATAATAGGTAAATTACGGGTGAGTCACAGGCAAATCACGGTAAATAACAGGTAAATCACAAGAGGTAAATAACAGGTAAGCCACTTCGATGTTTGTTATTGTACTGTATATGTTATTATCTTCATCGACTCATTCAAAATTAATAACATAATCTATTTTACATTTATTCAGTATTGTATTAAACACCACATAAAATTATATCATCTAAACTAATCCTTATGCATTATAGAATTATTTTTCATAAGTGGAAGTCAAAATTTTGGAAGGACCTTTTAGGGAGTCTCGTTTAACACGGACGCGAATAAATGCTGTCACCCCTTTTGTTTACATTCTTGGTCTGTGAGAGTTGGGTAATACCTAACCTAACCTAACCTTTTCTAACGCGACCCAACCCAACCGAACCCAACCCAACCGAACCCAACCGAACCGAACCCAACCGAACCGAACCCAACCGAACCGAACCCAACCGAACCCAACACGACCGAACCCAACACAACCGAACCCAACCGAACCCAACCCGACCGAACCCAACCGAACCCAACCCAACCCAACCCAACACAACCCAACCCGACCCAACCCAACCCAACCCTCCAGGATTCAAATGGCAAAGCATGAAATGACCAAACTATCGCCCAGACAAGACCACTATATTCCCTGACGACCTTCCCGCCAAAAAATAATAAATAATATCACCAAAACAAAATACAATCTGGGACAATCTCGCGGTAATTAAGCTGCGGGAAAAAGGTAACCCGTAATTACATTAATGGATTTAACTCAACACAGTTCCTGGTGCTTAAAACGTACATGTAATTTAACGTGTAAAGTCGGGGGCTTTACTCTCTGACCTCACAGAGATTTATGCCAAATTGGGCCGTAGTGCTGAGATACGCACGAAATTGGACCGTAGTGCTGAGATACGCACGAAATTGGGCCGTAGTGCTGAAATACGCACGAAATTGGACAGTAGTGCTGAGATACACACGAAATTGGACCGTAGTGCTGAGATACACACGAAATTGGATCGTAGTGCTGAAATACGCACGAAATTGGGCCGTAGTGCTGAGATACACACGAAATTGGACCATAGTGCTGAAATACGCACGAAATTGGGCCGTAATGCTGAGATACGCGAAATTGGATCGTAGTGCTGAAATACGCACGAAATTGGGCCGTAGTGCTGATATACGCACGAAATTGGACCGTAGTGCTGAGATACACACAAAATTGGACCGTAGTGCTGATACACACGAAATTGGACCGTAGTGCTGAGATACGCACGAAATTGGACCGTAGTGCTGATACACACGAAATTGGACCGTAGTGCTGAGATACGCACGAAATTGGGCCGTAGTGCTGAAATGCGCAGGAAATTGGGCCGTAGTGCTGAAATACGCACGAAATTGGACCGTAGTGCTGAGATACACACGAAATTGGGCCGTCTTGTCTGAAATATGTACAAAATTGGATAATTATGACACGGCCCCCAAAAAGCTGAGCGTATAATGATATGGTGTCTGTCTGTCTGTCTCTGTCTGGCTGGCTGTCTGTCTGTCTCTGTCTGTCTGTCTGTCTGTCTGTCTGTCTGTCTGTCTGTCTGTCTCTCTAACATTAACGTATCCTTCACTGTCAGTCATACTCCCGTGACCTAGGATAACCTCGTAGTGGAGAGGTCACTTGACTCTTAAGATGAAATTTCCAGTTGGTGTAAGAGGTCAAGGTCATTGTTGTTAGAAGTAAATGAGAAGTTTCTGTGTGCTGATTAACATGATAATACATAAGTAATTATACCTCAGGGAGATGAATTTTCTTTTTGACTTTTGGGGGGTTATTTGCTCAGAGGTCAAAGGTCATGTTTAAATGTATTATTATTATTAGTTTAGGACAGGAATTTTGGATGTGTGTGTGTGTGTGTTTACTATATGGTTTCTGTGATGATTATGATTTACTTCGTCTTATCTCACCAGATTTAAGCTTCGCCAGACTTAAGCTTCACCAAACTTTAGCTTCACCAAACTTTACTTTCATCAAACTCTCCCTTCAGTAACTTCTTAACTTTATTCGACTTTACTTCATCAAACTCTTTCTTCAATAAACTTCACCTTTACCCCTATAAAATTATCTTCACTATTTACAAGGTGATTGACGCTAAAACGATACAAATTTACCCAATGACTAAGTTATGTTCACCACCTACGCCTTCGTCACCCCTTCGCCAGGTTATATGGATAATTATTTTGGAGTTTTAGGGTCAGGTAATCAAGGTTAATTTCACCAAAATAAACTAAACCAACGAACAAAATTATCTACACACTATTGGACTTGTTTTGAGTTTGGTAATAATATAGAATTGTTCAGATCTCATAATGGTTTGGTATAATAAGATGATAATGTGAGATTTATTCAGGTCTTTAGGTAGTGGTATAGGATAATATTCTTGTCTTACCTGTATATATATATGTACAATGGCTGCTTCTGACTCGATAACTTAAGCTGTGGTATATGGTATGGGAGTGATTTTGTTCTCTGTTTATGTCCCTGCAACAGCTCCGACTGATTGATTAATGCACAACACAGGCGGCTCAATATGATATCATTTATAAGAGTTAAAACAGAATGTGTGATTATCCCGCTGAAACAACTTTAATGTACAGTATGTGAGACTCAACGGCTGTTCCCTTAATTCTCTCGAGAACTTTACTTATTTAGGTTATTGTTAAATAATTATAAATAAGGTGATTAATGATGCTCGAAGATTTTTACCGGACACTGTAATACACTTTTGACCCGTTAGTGTGTAGTGAGTTTAATTTCTTCAGCATCACGATGACACATTTAAACAGTTACTATCAACTAAATCGTGTATTTTATTGTTATCGTTGATACTTAATATAAAACGGATGAAAACCGTGAGATGAGTGATCGTGAAAAAAAATAATCGTATAAAAATTAACCATAACTCCTCTTGAAAACTAGAGGAACATTACTGTTACCTTAAATAACTTAGCACTTATTTTTTTCCTAAACCTGACTTACAAAGACAGATATATTCTATGATAATCTCTTTAAAATATCAGACACGAACGTACGAACAAAAATCTCGCTGATCTGGAGTTTGTCTTGTGTTCCCTCTCAGCAATGTGTTACTTCAGTACAAAACAGAGGATTGAAACCTTTATCAGTGCAGTAAGTGAGTCGTATTTTTTTTATCTCTGAATCACTAGGAGTATTAGATCAAGCTACGTTGCCCTTCATCTCTTCTTATATTGTTAGGAGCTTCTATCACGGTGTCTGGGATGTGATCTGAGGTGGTGGCGAGGCTTGAAGTTATTATTATTATTATTATTATTATTATTATTATTACTCAGACAAAAGTTGGCACATGCTGACTGCTCTTTTGTCAGCCTCTAGTGACTGATACATTTCCTCCACCTTTTTTATCCTTTGTGTATAAAACTATTTCCCCGCTCCACTACACAGAACCAAAAAAAAATATTCATACTTTTTTTTTACCATTGTTTGTCAATCGTAATTTGCGATACACATAATTGCAAACATACATATTTTTTTTCCTGTGTGCCATAATTTGTTTTGCATCATAAACATAAATTACAATAGCAGGCTCGACCGGTTGGACCAGATATAAAGTTCATATATATTACATTAAAACCGGACGGTAAATGGCTTTTCGATAAGACCTGAATGTAAAGAATTCCAATAAT
The DNA here is from genome assembly GCA_958450375.1 of Homarus gammarus. Lineage (NCBI taxonomy): Eukaryota > Metazoa > Arthropoda > Malacostraca > Decapoda > Nephropidae > Homarus > Homarus gammarus. The sequence continues at coordinate 157,919 of CAUDMG010002757.1, read as the reverse complement.
ACGAGACAGTTCACCCAAATACACTTCCATGTGACCTCCAGCTAAAGTTCATTTGTAAATATATGCCTCCCCTTCCCCCTCCCCCTCCCCCTCTTCCCTCCCCTCTTCCCCTTCCCCCTCCCCCTCCCCCCCTCTCCCCCCTTGTGTTGTGTTGCTCTTGTTATTCCACCACCAACAAGGGATTGAACGGGGGTATATAACAGTTACTTATATTTGTTCCTGTGTCTGTTTGTTTGTATAACCTGAAGATTTGGCCCCTTAGTTTAATTCACTTGATGGCTTAACATCCTGACCTAATGCTACCTGGGGATTAGGTAAGGTTAGATGAGGTGAGGTTAGGTTAGGTTTGATTAGTTTAGGTGAGGTTAGGTTAGATTAGGTTAGTGTTTAATTATCAAATAGAATAAGCTAGGGTGCATAATCTTCACGTGTGAGGAAGTATATTACGTTTTGTCTGTCTGTCTGTCTGTCAGAAACTCATGGCGATATATTAATATGAACACACTCGGATATCAAAACTTAAACATGATATTTATTAACATAAGTAAAGTACAACTCCCAGCGGTAGAGATGAGAACTAAAAGAAGGAAATATAATGAACATCAAAATTGACATGTAATTCGGTGGGTATCTCGCGTCCCATGGGGGGGGGGGGGGGGGGGTACAACACGCCCCATTAAATCTGAGGAACCCATCCCCCCCATCCCCCCACAATCCCCCCCCCCCCACAATCTCCCCTCCCTCGTCGTCCATTTACGTGTGTGACAACAATGGGATGAAAACTGTGGGCAGAGAGAGGACCTGATCTACCCAACCCACCCATCCAACACACCACACCCCACACCCAACGCACTTCACCCACTCACTCTATGTAGATGGTCAAAGGAGTGTCGAATGAGGTTTTAAGTGGATGAGAAGTCGGGTAAGTGGATTTTATGTGGATGTGGAGGACGGTGGCGTAGCGAGAGGTTAAGGTGGTGGTGTGGGTGGATGGGTAGATAGTAAAAATGTGAAAAGAGATAAGAAAGTAAATAACTGTCTGAAGGAAAATAGAAATGAAATATAAGTTTTGAAAATTAACCCTAATAGTGCTGCCATTTTGTTTCTTGTATGGCTAAAGAGAGACATATTCTAAGAGGAAATGGTATACCAAATAATATGTGTTTGTGGGTACATACAGTATAATTGGCTGAGAGAGAGAGAGAGAGAGAGAGAGAGAGAGAGAGAGAGAGAAAATTGACATATTTGCTTTGTGGGAAAGTATATTTGAGGCGTTTACTCTTTATGTGGGAAAGTGCTCGTATATTTGTGGTACTTACTCTATGTAAGGAAAGTAGTTTTGAGGTAGAGTTAGGAGGGTCAATTACGTCGTGAAATCTGAATCTCATGCGGTGAAAATACTCAGCTTGTGTATATTTCTTGCTGAGGCTTCCCGAGCATATCATTTAGGATGCAACGCTAAAAGGCTGGATCAAGTGGGATTTAAATCTCCTTTAAAAGAATTGAGAGTATACAATGAAGCGAGATTTACGAAGCTTACTGACAAGGCTGAGAGGGGGGAGTGGGGAGAAGGGAGGGGAGGGGGAGGGAGAAACTATACGAGGGGAAAGAAAAGGGGGAAAAAAGCGAGAGAGAGAGAGAGAGAGAGAGAGAGAGAGGATTTGACGAGGAAAATTCCGTTTTTAAGAATGCAGTTGAATCGGATTGTGTTCGTTTGTTTTTGTTGTTGTTTTAAGTGGGAGGGGAATCCTGTAAGAGTGAACATAAAGAATAGAACCCCAAAAAAATCATGTAAATTTTTTTTTGTGTCTGTGGTCGAGGCTAAAAAAAATATATATATAGGGAAGAGATTAGGAGAAAGAATAGAGGGATAGTTTATACAAAATGTTATAGATGTTATACTATAGATTTTCATTAGCTATATAGGAGAGAACAGTATATATATATATCAGTTTTAATGATAGTAATTGTTCCATCAGGGATATTACATTGTATTGTATGGGGATTCATCTTAAGTTTATTCACCTTAACTAATGATTAAACACCTTAACGCTACCTGAGTGGGGTTAGTTTAGGTAAGGTAATTTTTTTTTTAATTTGGTTAGGTTACGTTAGGTTTGTGTCAGGTTAGGTTACGTTAGATTTGTGTCAGGTTAGGTTAGGTTAACATTAGGAGTGTTAATCTTACGGTGAAAAAAGTTAATCAGGTGAATCTGTAAGAGAACTTTCAAGTGTAAAATTCCCAAAAATTATTTAGGAGAGACAACGAGAGAAAGGCGGTGAAACAAACTTAAATGAAGATAAATTTACCAACTTTGATTATGCGGACAGACAGACAGACAGACGGACAGACAGACGGACAGACACAGACAGACGGACAAAGGCAGAGAGAGAGGGAGAGAGAGCGAGCGAGAGAGTGAGACAGACAGAGAAACAGACAGAGATAGAGAGAGAAAGACAGACGGACAGAGAAACAGACGGGCAGTCAGAGAGAAACAGACAGAGATAGAGAGAGAATGACAGACAGACAGACAGAATAATGTTGAGATGGTGTAATTAGAGGAGGGAAAAACGACACGGAAAAGATAATTAAGAGACATTAGAGATAAGGGGAGAAACAATGTATGGGATAAATAATAATAACGGGGGAAGAGAGAAGGATGAGAGAGATAAGAGGGAGAAGCAAGTATGGAAGGACTGTTTATTTAAGGATAAGGATAATTAGCTCGTGTTAGGATATACTGTAAGGATATACTGTAAGGATATACTGTTAGGATATACTGTAAGGATATACTGTTAGGATATACTGTAAGGATATACTGTAAGGATATACTGTTAGGATATACTGTTAGGATATACTGTTAGGATATACTGTAAGGATATACTGTTAGGATATACTGTTAGGATATACTGTAAGGATATACTGTTAGGATATACTGTTAGGATATACTGTAAGGATATACCGTTAGGATATGCTGTTAGGATATACTGTTAGGATATACTGTAAGGATATACTGTTAGGATATACTGTTAGGATATACTGTTAGGATATACTGTAAGGATATACTGTAAGGATACTCTGTAAGGATATACTGTTAGGATATACTGTAAGGATATACTGTAAGGATATACTGTTAGGATATGCTGTTAGGATATACTGTAAGGATATACTGTTAGGATATACTGTTAGGATATATTGTTAGGATATACTGTTAAGATATACTGTAAGGAAGTGTGTTTGTCAAGAAGTGTGTTTGTCAGGAAGTGTGTTTGTCAGGAAGTGTGTTTGTCAGGAAGTGTGTTTGTCAGGAAGTGTGTTTGTCAGGAAGTGTGTTTGTCAGGAAGTGTGTTTGTGAGGAAGTGTGTTTGTGAGGAAGTGTGTTTGTTAGGAAGTGTGTTTGTCAGGAAGTGTGTTTGTCAGGAAGTGTGTTTGTCAGGAAGTGTGTTTGTTAGGAAGTGTGTTTGTGAGGAAGTGTGTTTGTCAGGAAGTGTGTTTGTCAGGAAGTGTGTTTGTTAGGAAGTGTGTTTGTCAAGAAGTGTGTTTGTTAAGAAGTGTGTTTGTGAGGAAGTGTGTTTGTCAGGAAGTGTGTTTGTTAGGAAGTGTGTTTGTCAGGAAGTGTGTTTGTCAGGAAGTGTGTTTGTCAGGAAGTGTGTTTGTCAGGAAGTGTGTTTGTCAGGAAGTGTGTTTGTCAGGAAGTGTGTTTGTTAGGAAGTGTGTTTGTTAGGAAGTGTGTTTGTCAAGAAGTGTGTTTGTTAGGAAGTGTGTTTGTCAGGAAGTGTGTTTGTCAGGAAGTGTGTTTGTCAAGAAGTGTGTTTGTCAGGAAGTGTGTTTGTCAGGAAGTGTGTTTGTTAGGAAGTGTGTTTGTCAGGAAGTGTGTTTGTCAGGAAGTGTGTTTGTCAGGAAGTGTGTTTGTCAGGAAGTGTGTTTGTCAGGAAGTGTGTTTGTCAGGAAGTGTGTTTGTCAAGAAGTGTGTTTGTTAGGGAGTGTATTTGTGAGGAAGTGTGTTTGTCAGGAAGTGTGTTTGTCAGGAAGTGTATTTGTCAGGAAGTGTGTTTGTTAGGAAGTGTGTTTGTTAGGAAGTGTGTTTGTCAGGAAGTGTGTTTGTCAGGAAGTGTATTTGTGAGGAAGTGTGTTTGTCAGGAAGTGTGTTTGTCAGGAAGTGTGTTTGTTAGGAAGTGTGTTTGTTAGTAAGTGTGTTTGTTAGGGAGTGTGTTTGTCAGGAAGTGTGTTTGTTAGGGAGTTGTGTTGTACTGTATTTGTTTAAGGAGAAAAATTATACTAAGGTGTTTTGAGAACTGTGGTGTTGAATCGTGTTTATTTCATCTTATTTTACAGATTAATTATGTAACTAGATTATTTTTTTCTTATTTCTTCCTCTTATTCCTTTATCCTCCCTTTCTCTTCGTACTTTCTTTTTTCTCTCCTTCTTTTCTATTTGTTCTTATTCCTTCTTTCTTGTTTTTCTTTTCCTATCTTATTTTTCATTGATTTAGTGAAATAATCCTACTAATGGGAGACTAAATGGTACAGTTTATATCATGATATGTAAAGCAATATTACCCTCAGTTGAAGATCAGATGTACCGTTTTGATGGTAGTTGTTTGTGAAGTAACTAATACACACACACACACACACACACACACACACACACACACACACATACACACTTTAATCTCATCCACTTAAATAATAAAAACGTCGAAGCTTTTACGACGATACAAATACGTGATGGAAACTTTTCTTTACTCAAGTTACAATTTTGATTAAACAGAAACTGAAAAATGTGTAGTGATGAAGATGCCGGAGGAGGTGGAGGAGGTGGTGGTGGTGGTGGTGGTGGTGGAGGAGGTTGTGGTGGAAGAGGAGGAGGAGGAGGTTGTGGTGGAAGAGTAGAGAAGATGAGGAGGAGGTTGTGGTGGATGAGGAGGAGGTTGTGGTAGAGGAGGAGGTTGTTGTGGAGAAGGAGGTGGTGGAAGAGGAGAAGGTAATGATTTTGGAGGAGGAGGAGGAGGAAGAGGGGGTAATGGTGGAGGAAGAGGAGAGAGAGAGAGAGAGAGAGAGAGAGAGAGAGAGAGAGAGATGAATGGCAAGTAAAGAAAATGAAAATTAAAGTTTGAAAATTAATAAGACAAATGATTTTAAATTGAATGTTGTCTAATGATTATAATTAGGATCTGTTGATAAGACACTTAAGACGCATGAGGTGATAACTATACTCTCTCTCTCTCTCTCTCTCTCTCTCTCTCTCTCTCTCTCTCTCTCTTACACTGTGTGGGAAGTGTTTGTATGGGGACACTCGTATATTTTATTACAGTTATAATCGTAAATTGTAGACTTCACAATATTTTGCAGTGGAATAGGATAAATGTTCTCACTGAGATTGTTGTGAATTTGGGGGAAAAGAGTAAAAAATGGATGAGGGAAGGAGAGGAGATGTGAGAAAATATGTGATAAAAGAGTGAAATATTTTAGGGAATAATGAAGGAGTTAAAGGAATTTGATAATGTAACGTGATATAGACACTGAGATAATCTATTGTTACGGGAATTAAGATGATGTAACATGATAGAAAGTGTGAAGGTAATGTGTGGGAAGGGTGAAGTGATTGACACGGTGAGGATGATGACAGGTGATGCTGGGAAAGATGACATGACAGGTGATGAGAGTGACATTCAATGAAAGTGAGATGATAAATAAGAATATGATATGACAAGCAATGACAATAAAATAAAATGCTTAGGAATAAAAAAACAGAGATAATAATAAAAGTAAAGTGAAAGGTCTAATACCTAGCTGAAGTGAGCAAAAGTTGACAAGTAAATGAATCATATCAAATGGCAGATAAGATTTAGTGCAGTCATACAAAGGGAGGTGGGGTTTATTCCTTACCCTGTGGATCTCCGTACAACTTGGAACAAATTGGATAGAGAGAGAAAGAGAGACAGAGAGAAGACAAGAGGCACTAGAGAAGGGGAGAAGAGTGGAATAGATTTGCATGGGTTTCATGTAATTGCTCTGAAAGCATCGAGGGAGAGGGAGTCGACCTAAAAAAAAAAAAAAAAAAAGTTTGAGAGGGTGGGAGTGATTTACATCTGTACAAAAGGAAAAGGTTCAAAGGGAAAAAAAGAACAGCCTGAGTGAAGGATCTATAGAGGAATTACTTAATTGAGGGTTGAGGGGAATGGGAGACCAGAGTCAGGCTACCGGAGTTAAAGGACTTAGGGACTGATAAAAGGAATTCAGGGCAACGGGGATTTGTGAAGGGACAAATGGGTAGGACGTAAACTGTAACTCGAGGATAGCGAGATGGATGGATGCCAGGGATGTGAACTGTGCTTGAGGCTGCAGGGATGGACGCCAGGGTTATTAGCTGTGCTGGATGATGGAGAGACGGACGCCCTGGATGTGAACTGTGCTGGATGATGGATAGACAGACAAACAACCTTGAGGATAAAGATGGATGGCTGGGATGTGAACTGTGCTGGATGATGGATAGACAGACAGACACCCTTGAGGATAAAGATGGATGGCAGGGATGTGAACTGTGCTGGATGATGGATAGACAGACAGAAAACCTTGAGGATAAAGATGGATGGCTGGGATGTGAACTGTGCTGGATGATGGATAGACAGACAGACACCCTTGAGGATAAAGATGGATGGCAGGGATGTGAACTGTGCTTGGGGATACAAATATTGCCTATGTGTACTACTGTAGAGTGGTGGAGCGGCTTATATACGGATTAGGCAATTAACTGAGTGATACAAGGTTGGTGGTGATACATGGTTGGTGGTGATACATGGTTGGTGGTGATACATGGTCGGTGGTGATACATGGTTGGTGGTGATACATAGTTGGTGGTGATACATGGTTGGTGGTGATACATGGTCGGTGGTGATACATGGTCGGTGGTGATACATGGTTGGTGGTGATACATGGTTGGTGGTGATACATAGTTGATGATACGTACTTGTTTGTAATACATGGTTCTCAGTAGCATATGCTTCGTGAAATATAGTAAAGGTGTAGAAGGTTTCAGAAAGGAGGGAGGAACGGGGAGGAGGAATAAGGAGGAGAAGGAGATAAAGGGTGGTTGACGAGGAGAGAGAGTGAACGAGATACAGAGAAAGGAAAAAGAAAGGGGGGGCAAAGGGATGCAGGAAAAAGGGGGAAGAAAGAAAAAGTAGAATGTAGATCGAAAATTTATCCTTAAAACACACACACACACACACACACACACACACACACACACACACACCAAACAAGTTCCCACTATGCAAATTCTCACCAATTTAATACAACAGGAAAAAAAATATTACAGCTCAGCGTTTCTTAATGCCCTAATACTCCTGTTAGGTTAGGTTAGGATTAGCTCCTTTTAAGTTAGGCCAAAATTATATTAGTTACCTTATTTTTGGTTATAATTTGAATCTTACAGTCGACTACTTGTATTGACCTACAAATAGAAAATTTTGTTTGAAACGCAGGATTGTGTATAACGAGGGCGAATTATTCATCAGTCGATATTGCCTCTGATGTATAAAATGAAATCAACTGTGAGAAATTATTCATTCAGTCAAACTAATGAGTGAATATGTCATTAGCGTGTGTGTGTGTGTGTGTGTGTGTGTGTGTGTGTGTGGTGGGAAAAGCACAAATTAAAAGAATTAAATGACTAGATAAATAATGTAAACCAAACGAATTATTATTATTTTTTTTTCGTTTTAATGAAAAAAATATGAACAGTTAAATGGAAAAAAAAAATATGTGAATCATTTTAGATAGAGATGGGATTTTATTTTTCCTTATTAAATAAAATCAGAAATATGTAGTTAGAGTGAGAGCTAAAAAGGAAACTGATTAGAATTCATATCCTATTAATTTTCTCATCCGTTATTCACAGTGTTAATGAACGTGTAATTAGTGAGGTTAATTACTGAAAGGGTAAGTACATAGCTGAAAGGAAATATAAATAAAGTAAATAATAAGAGGTAATAAGGAAAGTATTTTGAATAATTAACGCAATGAAACGTAATTATGTTGTGGAGAGACTAATGGTGTGAGATGGTTAGAGACAGGTAGGTACTGAAGGTGAGGTGGTGAGAGACAGGTAGATACTGGAGGTCACATGATACATACATACATACATACATACATACATACATACATTCATACATACATACATACAAACATACATACATAATCACTCACTGAGATAACGATAATGAATAAAAAAACAGCAACAACGGGTGATAAAAAGGAATTAATGTGAACTCACTGATAAAAAAGAGAATTAAGGCAAAATGCTGGATAACGTCGTCCTAATGAGAGAGAGAGAGAGAGAGAGAGAGAGAGAGAGAGAGAGAGAAAAAGGCGAATGAGAATTAATATGTGTGATAAAGAGAGAATTATAAACAAGTGGATGATAATATAAGCAAAATAATTATAGCAAAGAACGCTAATAGTACATATAAATTGAAATTATATATATATCAGTTCAATAGCCAGTAATTTATACATTTATATATCTTTGGATCAGTATGTTTATATCCTATTATTTATTATATTATTTATTCTACATAAACAACAAACACGTAGAACTACAGGTCGTTAACACACCACTAAAATTGGTGTATAATTATTGTTATTTTTTTATGGGTCGTGTTATTATAAGTTAAGTATTATTAAGGTATTATTATGGCCATATTTCAGTGGGTTTTATTAGTATACTCGTACATATTTTCAGTTGGTAATATTTTTCAGGAATACAAATATTATGAGTTGGGGTGTGTCAAGTATTAACCAGTTACGGAACACTAGGAATGGTTCAAGTATTAGGTAGTTACGGAACACTAGGAATGGTTCAAGTATTAACCAGTTACGGAACACTAGGAATGGTTCAAGTATTAGGTAGTTACGGAACACTAGGAATGGTTCAAGTATTAACCAGTTACGGAACACTAGGAATGGTTCAAGTATTAACCAGTTACGAAACACTAGGAATGGTTCAAGTATTAACCAGTTACGGAACACTAGGAATGGTTCAAGTATTAACCAGTTACGGAACACTAGGAATGGTTCAAGTATTAACCAGTTACGGAACACTAGGAATGGTTCAAGTATTAGGTAGTTACGAAACACTATAAAGGTAACACTTCATCATGGAAAAAACCGAGATCTTGTTTACAAATTTAAAGTAAGGTTAACCACATTCTTTGTTTACTGTACATTGACGTCACACTTCCCATAATCCTTTGCGCGGTCGGTCATCTTGTAATTATAGACGCGTTGCATTATGGGAGCATGTGACGTCATGTGAAAACTAAAACTAGCTCGTGGGTGTAAGTGTTAAGTGTCGTCTCCATGACGTGTAATCAACAACACCGAGGGAATATATACGAGTGAGCCATACAAAACGATGATTAGTGACCTGAATGAGAAGATATCGTACTGGTTAATGAATAAAACTTGTGTATTTAAAAACTCAAATTGAAAACACACACACAACACTTAATTCTGAAATTCATTATTACATTGATAGTTTGAAATTTATCTGTAACCCAAATAACCTAATCTAGGAACGGCAGCGCCAATGTGGGATTAATTGGACGTCTGGCAGTGCGGTAAAATCTTTCGGTTCAGTTGGGATCAGTCAATAAGTAAAAGCATCACGAAAGCCATTCATTTAGCCTAACGAAAGCAACTCTCTCTCTCTCTCTCTCTCTCTCTCTCTCTCTCTCTCTCTCTCTCTCTCTCTCTCTCTCTCTCTAAAAGATAACAGCCAAGTGAATGATGTTTTGACAAGATTACCAAAGTTGATAAAGAATTTAGACTAATACTTTCATAATGACTATCACCCGCCGTCTCTATCATTAACTCTTAACTTTCTTCCCGTTAACTGGTGATGTGACAACTCATTAAACTAAACTGCCTTACTGAAAAAAAGTTATAGCGTCAAGATTTCGTGCGAATTCACTACTTCACTAGATATTTTTTCCTTATTCCCTAGTCAAGAGAGAGAGAGAGAGAGAGAGAGAGAGAGAGAGAGAGAGAGAGAGAAAATGAATATTGAATCTTTCAACACAGAGTTAATTCCCATGTTAAAAAAAATCTGTGAAAGTGGTACAATAATTAACAAAATTCACCTTCTCAAAATTAACATTATCAGGTATGTGTTAACTGTCAACCTAACCTAACCTAACCTCACGTCAATGTAAAACTCATCAAACATTCAGTAATATCATCCCGTTAAGTATTTTCGTTAAACCTTCATTAAAACTCAAACATTTCACATTTACTATGACCTCGTTAAACCTTCGCTCTGGTTCCAATGTTAAATTCTCTCGTTAAACCTCTCTAAGCCTTTAGCTGTTAACCTCATATTGAATTCTCGTTAAACATCAACTTTAACCTCCACGTTTAACCCTGTAATTAGTCTTTTACCATAACTTGCTCGTTAAACTTTGACTTTAACACACACATTAAGCTATCTCGTTAACCCCTTCACCAAAGCCCTTCCAAAAAATAAACTACATTAAATAACCCTCCCTACGTTAATCTATCTCGTTAAACCACCTTGTTAATCAATTTAATTAAACCCACTCGTTAAACTTTATCCATAAAAACCCCTATGTTAATCCATCCCGTTAAACCATTTCGTTAAACCCTATCATTACACCACTATAAACCCCCTACATTAATCCCCCTTGTTAAACCATCTCATTAAACCCTTTCGTTACACCATAAAACCCCCTACATTAATCCTCCTCGTTAAACCACTATATAAAACCCTCCTACGTTAACTTCTCTCGTTAAATCCTCTCGTTAAACCATCTATATAGATATAGTGTAACTCTGGGTGCTTTAATTAAACCATTGATATCAGTAATTGAGTAATAAAATTATTGCCTGCGTAACGAACGATCTTCAACGGGGACTGGCCTAAGAGACTGACCTAATGAAATATTCAGCCCTGATTGTGTGTTAATTGTCAGCCATATTGGAACTGTGGAAAGGGAGAGAGAGAGAGAGAGGGAGGGAGGAGGAAGAAAGGGAGATGGAACAGAAATAGGGATGGATAAAATAAGGAAGGAGAGGGGAGGGAGGAGGAGGAGGAAACAGGGGAATGAGAGATGGAAGGGAGAGAAAGGAAGATGGGTAAATAAAGAGGAGAATGAAGAGAAGAAGAGAGAGAATGAGAGAAAATACTTGATTGTGTATAAATCATCTGTTTCTTGGAATTGTGGAGATAGAGAACAGAGGGAAGGAGGAGGAGGAGAACAGAGGGAAGGAGGAGGAGAAGAACAGAGGGAAGGAGGAGGAGGAGAACAGAGGGAAGGAGGAGGAGGAGGAGGAGGAGGAGAATAGAGGGAAGGAGGAGGAGGAGGAGGAGGACAGAGGGAAGGAAAATAGAAGGAAGGAGAAAGAGGAGGAAAGAGAAGACAGAGGATGACAGAGAACTCTTAATTGTATAGTAATTGTCATCAAAATTGGAAGTGAGGAGGGTATGGGAGAGAGAAGGGGAAGGAAGAGGACGAAGGGGAAGAGAAATAATGATGATTAAGGGAAGGAAGGGAGAAAATTAAAAAGAAATACTACGAAAATAGCAATAAATGTGTACCAAATGTAAGAGAATCAATAGCAGTGGGATATAGATTTAACTCAAGCAAGCTATGGAGGTTAGTTTACCGGGGGCCTTTAGTATCTTGTATAGGTCGAAGGTACAGATATCCAGCGAGGAATCACGAGGCGTTTACTGCTTGATGATAAAAGGTGATATCTAAGGGTTCATTGGTTGTGTTAGGAATAGGGCCTTGATAATAGGGCCTTGATAATGTCGAGCCATAAACACTGACAAAATTGAGGTATTATACAAGCCTGCCTGTTTGTGTGTGTGTGTGTGTGTGTGTGTGTGTACAGTTGAAGCATCCAAGGGTTAAGTCCAGTGTTGCTTGGTTAGGTGAGTGGTACTGTCGTTCAATCTTGGCTTGTTAGGTATGTGGGCCGCTGCATGGAACTGGAGAACTAAGTCGTTTCTTCCCTCGGTGTTCAAAAGAGACTAGTGGGAGATGTGTGTGTGTGGCGACCTGAATAAGCTGCACATACTGATGGATTGTGAGTTAACACGCATGATGGGTACACTAGTTCACGGTGTTGCTATTACTTCTGAAAACTTCCCCCAAGTACTTTGTTGAATGGGATGACATATGTAGTGTAGAAGGTGTCAAGAGGTATTGTGCTTGGTTCAGGTGTGGTGTCAGATATCAGAAGGGTAGTCATCCATATGTGTTCTGCCTCCGACATCACACCCAGGGAGAAATGGTCATAATCGACGGTCATTTTACTCAAAGAAAGCATAAATTTCTCTTTGTGGATGTAGATTGAGTATTGAAAGTGGTTCCGGCCGTCATGATGGCTCATTTTGGGGCAGTAAGGATAGAGCACATTGAATACAAAGACTTGTTATATCAGGTGGTCTTCACTCCCTCATCCATAGGTAACCATTTACACCTAGATCGACTTGGGGGTGTCTGTTGCGCAATAATAATCCTGAACAAAAGAAATTCTTTAAAAATAACATAAATAACAAATTTCCTGCATCATTTATTAATTATATGATTGACTATGCATTCTGAAATCAATGTATTTATAGTATTTATATATAAAAAATTAGATAGTCAAGTTCCCTATTTTGATAATGATAAAATGTCTCGTTATAATAGAAATAATACAATTTTTCCAACGCCTCGCCCCCAAGAACATACAACAACTGACAACACAATGGACCTGATGATAATCTCGAGACAAAACATCTTATAGAAAAACCATAATTAGTGACTCGACAGCATCTACCCAAACTATTCACTAGTCAGGAGGTCAGTTGAGACGGGTAAATTACTTCTCTACGGGAGCCCCAAGGGAAGACGTAGACCAAGGTGCAGGTAGTATAGGAAGAACACCCAACTCAGAATATTGACTCGTGGTAGATGTCAGGGTAATTGATACAGCATACAATATTAATTAACTCTATCAGTACTCATACAAACCTCAAGATATCAGGATAGTTGACAGAGGTAAGGGGGTGGTGAGGGTGCGTGAGGGTGCGACAGGGTGACATACACACCCTCCTAAGGCCTACCGACCTATTCTCCCTTTCCATCACCTCCCACACTATTACTGGATTCGTGAACTCTTGCTTCGTCCCACTCAATACCGAGGCTAATGACTCTGTTTGTAGTCCACGTGTATCAGGGAGATATTTTTCAGGGGGGGGGGGGGGGAGTGTGTGGGACCAGTTTTTAGTATAGTTCACCCTTGGATTTTTATATTTTCGTTTTTCGTTATGGTTGTTGTTGTTGTTTGTTTTTTGGTGGTGAAAATGGAGGGAGTTGAGGGTTATGTTGTTTTATGGGAAGCTGGGGAGATTTACTGTGTGTGGGGGACATGGTCTCTCTCTCTCTCTCTCTCTCTCTCTCTCTCTCATCAGGACAGCTTATATTTTATAAAGGTTCCATAAAATTTTTTTCCTCTTTTTCCTCGTCCCAATAATGGTAAAGGATGTTAACGATGATCTGTAAAACGATCCTATTGGTGAACCTTATTAATGGTGACCTCCTGTAAGTTGACCCTATTGGTGACGATAATGGTGAACCAACAATATTGTGACTCATAACTCAATATATACATCATCTTATATTTTGTCAGTCAACCTCGCAGTTTTATCGTTACCTCCCACAGTCTCCTCCTGCAGGAAGAATACCGAGAACCTATCACAGGAGACCATGGTACCGTCGAGTCGTCAGAGTCTTGGGTGCTCGTGAAAATGCTGAGGATTGGGTCTTTGTTTCGGCTGTGGATATTGAGAGAGTATTGTGACTGTGTGTGACTGTGTGGGTTCAACTTGACTGGCTATATGTGTGTGACTGTGTGGGTTCAACTTGACTGGCTATATGTGTGTGACTGTGTGGGTTCAACTTGACTGGCTATATGTGTATGACTGTGTGGGTTCAACTTGACTGTGGCTGTGTGTGACTGTGGGTTCAACCTGACTGTGACTGTGTGGGTTCAACTTAACTGAGGCTGTCTGTGTGTGACTGTGTGGGTTCAACTTGACTGTGACTGTGTGGGTTCAACTTGACTGTGGGTGTAACTGGGATTGAAGGATTGGTGTAACTGTGACTGTAGTTGAAACTGACTGGGACTGTAGATAGACAGACAGACAGGCAGAGGATAAAAGGTGCGGGGTGGTGGAGGTAGAGGGTGCGGGGTGGTGGAGGTAGAGGGTGCGGGGTGGTGGAGGTAGAGGGTGCGGGATGGTGGAGGTAGAGGGTGCGGGGTGGTGGAGGTAGAGGGTGCGGGGTGGTGGTGGTAGAGGGTGTGGGGTGGTGGAGGTAGAGGGTGTGGGGTGGTGGAGGTAGAGGGTGCGGGGTGGTGGTGGAGGTAGAGGGTGCGGGGTGGTGGAGGTAGAGGGTGCGGGGTGGTGGAGGTAGAGGGTGTGGGGTGGTGGAGGTAGAGGGTGCGGGGTGGTGGAGGTAGAGGGTGCGGGGTGGTGGTGGAGGTAGAGGGTGCGGGGGGTGGTGGAGGTAGAGGGTGCGGGGGGGGGGTGGTGGAGGTAGAGGGTGCGGGGTGGTGGAGGTAGAGGGTGTGGGGTGGTGGAGGTAGAGGGTGCGGGGTGGTGGAGGTAGAGGGTGCGGGGTGGTGGAGGTAGAGGGTGCGGGGGGGTGGTGGAGGTAGAGGGTGCGGGGTGGTGGTGGTAGAGGGTGTGGGGTGGTGGAGGTAGAGGGTGCGGGGTGGTGGAGGTAGAGGGTGTGGGGTGGTGGAGGTAGAGGGTGTGGGGTGGTGGAGGTAGAGGGTGCGGGGTGGTGGTGGAGGTAGAGGGTGCGGGGTGGTGGAGGTAGAGGGTGTGGGGTGGTGGAGGTAGAGGGTGTGGGGTGTGGTGGAGGTAGAGGGTGCGGGGTGGTGGAGGTAGAGGGTGCGGGTGTGGTGGAGGTAGAGGGTGCGGGGTGGTGGAGGTAGAGGGTGCGGGGTGGTGGAGGTAGAGGGTGCGGGGTGGTGGAGGTAGAGGGTGCGGGGTGGTGGTGGAGGTAGAGGGTGCGGGGTGGTGGTGGAGGTAGAGGGTGCGGGGTGGTGGAGGTAGAGGGTGCGGGGTGGTGGAGGTAGAGGGTGTGGGGTGGTGGAGGTAGAGGGTGTGGGGTGGTGGAGGTAGAGGGTGCGGGGTGGTGGAGGTAGAGGGTGCGGGGTGGTGGAGGTAGAGGGTGCGGGGTGGTGGAGGTAGAGGGTGTGGGGTGGTGGAGGTAGAGGGTGCGGGGTGGTGGAGGTAGAGGGTGCGGGGTGGTGGAGGTAGAGGGTGCGGGGTGGTGGAGGTAGAGGGTGTGGGGTGGTGGAGGTAGAGGGTGTGGGGTGGTGGAGGTAGAGGGTGCGGGGTGGTGGAGGTAGAGGGTGTGGGTGGTGGAGGTAGAGGGTGCGGGGTGGTGGTGGAGGTAGAGGGTGCGGGGTGGTGGAGGTAGAGGGTGTGGGGTGGTGGAGGTAGAGGGTGCGGGGTGGTGGAGGTAGAGGGTGCGGGGTGGTGGAGGTAGAGGGCGCGGGGTGGTGGAGGTAGAGAGCGCGGGGTGGTGGAGGTAGAGGGTGCGGGGTGGTGGAGGTAGAGAGCGCGGGGTGGTGGAGGTAGAGAGCGCGGGGTGGTGGAGGTAGAGGGTGCGGGGTGGTGGTGGAGGTAGAGGGTGCGGGGTGGTCATCTCCGCCCCTATCATCGTGATATTGTCTTCACCAGTACCCGGAGATGACGCTATCTGACTCCTCTCCTACCCCCCCCCCCCCTCTTCCTCCTCCTCTTCCTCCTCCTTCTTCTCCTCATCCACATCCATTCTCCCTCTCCTTCTCTTCCGTTCTCAATTCATATTCCTCCTCGTTTTTTTATCATAGTTTCCCTTCCCATTCTTCTCTAATCTGAAATTTACGTTTTCCTTCTTGGTGTCATTTCTATTTACATTTTCCTTGCTTAATTTTTTTTACGTCTTTTGTTTCTTTACGTCCTTAACCATATTTTTTTGTATGATTCTTCTTTTTTTTCTCTTTAGTTCATTTTTATCCAACTTTACTTATTATAGTTTACTGTTTATTGTATCGTGGGATCTTGTATTTCTTTTCTTCTAAACATTTATCTGGTTTGTTTTTCTTTCGCCTTTTATTTAGTTTTTTTGTGTTTCTTTGGTCAGTAGGATTTTATTTTACTCTCTCTCTCTCTCTCTCTCTCTCTCTCTCTCTCTCTCTCTCTCTGTTCCTACCGTGTTTTATTCTTTCCCTTCTTCTTCCCCTTCCTCTTATCTCCCCACCAATTGTTACTTTCTCCTGGTTCTCAAAATCTTCTTAATTCTCTTCCTTTCTCTTTGTGTCTTCTTCCTCTCTTCATTATCTAATTCCATCCTTGTTATTTTCACCAGTTTATTTTTTGTTTTGTTTCCTTCTCATTCTCTTTTTGTTTTCTCTCGTTTATCCTTTTTTATATATATACACCTCTCTCTCTCTCTCTCTCTCTCTCTCTCTCTCTCTCTCTCTCTCTCTCTCTCTCTCTCTCTCTCTCAATAAATAGTAATTTCTTGTTCCCTGCAGCAAGTAACGAGCGCTCTACTAGTCTACACACACACACCGCATGTACAGTGTGTGTGTGTGTGTGTGTGTGTGTAATAATAATAATAATAATAATAATTAACGGTTTATTGAAAGAGCTTGGCAGCCAGAAGGCTGAAAATATACAGTTACATATTTGGGGAATGGGTTACGAATTACAAATAATATACAAGTAACATAAGTGACACAAATAAGACATATAATAACTTAGATGGGGAAAAGCTCAAACTACAGTTCATTTCAACATAGTGACAGTGTTACAGTATTACAAGTTATTGATAATTTTTACAATGGTTGGGACTGGGCTGTTCTTATAGCGATCAGTTCGTGCACGTATGGGCTGGATGCGGTTGTGGTGTCGCACAGCAATTCTCGGACAAGGGATCTCAGGTGGTAGTAGGAGCCGGTGTCGGGGATGGTGTAGAAGCTTCTTACCAAATTTGCAGATGAGGTCGTGGTGATGGTCAGTGAGAGTCGAAAGGGTCAGTGTGTTGAGCGCTTCTTGATATGTGGAGTAGGAGGGGGAGAGAATAATCTTGCATGCCCTCTTTTGCACTTTTTCTAGGTGTTTACGTTGTGTGGCATTTAGGGAGGAAGACCAGGTGGGGGAGGCATAGGTGAGCTTGGGAAGTATGAATGTTGTGTAAACACTGAGGAGCTCGTGTGCAGGAACTCCGAGGGACTTGAGTCGGCGGAGGAGGTGGAGACGGAAACTGGAGGATTTGACAACTTCATTGACGTGTGGTTTCCAATTTAGTTCGTTGTCTATGGTGACGCCGAGGAGCTTCGTGGAATCTACAACCTGGAGTGTGTTCGGACCTAGAGTAATGGAAGGAGGTGGGACAATGTCGGAGGAGAGGTTGATGTGCATAACCATGGTCTTGGTATGGTTGATGGTGACATGGTTGTTGGTGGCCCAGTTTTGGAGACTGTTCAATAAATCCTGAAGGGCGGTATAGTTGGGAGCAGAATTGTTGACGCTGATCCCAATGGTGGAGTCGTCGACATATTTCCAGCGAGCAGGGGTTTCTCTTAGGGCATCATTGATGAGCATAAGGAAGCAGAGTGGTCCCATCTTGGTGCCTTGGGGGACGCCACAGGTGAGTGACTGAGAGGTGGAGACAGCCCCTCGGAAGCGTACAGCTTGGCGTCGGTCACTGAGGAAGTCTGTAAGCCATGGTATGAGGCTTCTTCAAAGCCCGAGGTCAATAGCTTTGTTGATGATTATATTGTGGTCGACTAGGTCGAACGCTTTAGTGAAATCAATGAAGGCGACAGCTACAGACGTTTTTCGTTTCTCGAGATGGCGGTATATGTAATCGAGAAAGCTGACAAGACAGTGAGTGGTGGAGGAAGTTTTCATGTTGCCAAATTGCTGAGGGTCTACGACTCCTGCAATATCAGCATAAGCCCAGTCGAACACAAAACTTTCACAGATTAGGCTGGGTATTGGGGTGATTGCAATAGGTCGTAGCTGATTTAAGGATTGTGGGCTGGTTGACTTGGGCACTGGTGATACATAAGAGGTTTTCCAGTCAGCTGGGCATCTGGCTTGACTGAGAGAAGCATTGATGATGGAGCAGAGGGGTTTAGCAAGCTCCGGGGAGAACTCCTTGAAGAGTTTCATTGGTAAGTCAATGGGGGTGGTAGAGCGTTTTAATTTTAGTTTGTCCAGGCGTTTTGCTACGTCAAATTCTTCTACTAAGTCAGTGGGAAGGGGGGCTGGTAGGTAAGCAGGGAGAGTGGTTGTGTCAAGCCGTGGGAGCGTCTGGCATATAGTAGCGAAATGGTTATTTGTTTGCTCAGCTGCGTCAACACTAGTGAGATGGCTAAGGAAGGGGAGGGGGTGTGTCTTATTGTTTAGTCCACAGAGTTCTTTAAGCTTACCATACCATTGTGTGTGTGTGTGTGTGTGTCTGTCTGTCTGTGTGTGTGTGTGTGTGTGTGTGTGTGTATATATAGTATGACAAAAGGACAAAGTTTTAGTAATATTTTAAGGAGCAAGAGTTGAGAGGTTCAGGTCTCGAGGCACCTCTTTTATAGCGCCACAATTTTTTTTATACTTTGTAAATGACGCTTTTAGTCTGACTGTGTGTGTGTGTGTGTGTGTGTGTGTGTGGACATAAAAAGACCCCATTATATTATAACCTTAACATCACTTTATTAATGTTATTTTTATTGCCCAA
Organism: Homarus gammarus; assembly: GCA_958450375.1. Taxonomy (NCBI): domain Eukaryota; kingdom Metazoa; phylum Arthropoda; class Malacostraca; order Decapoda; family Nephropidae; genus Homarus; species Homarus gammarus. The sequence goes on along the minus strand of CAUDMG010002757.1, from coordinate 139,106 downwards.
TATACCTGTCGAGTTTATACAGGTAGTGTGTTATGATGGTGTGTGTGTATAAGACTGTGTGTATAAGACTGTGTGTATAAGACTGTGTATAAGGCTGTGTGTATAAGGCTGTGTGTGTGTATAAGGCTGTGTGTATAAGACTTTGTATAAGACTGTGTGTATAAGACTGTGTATAAGGCTGTGTATATAAGCCAGTGTATATCACGGTGTTATAGAGGTGTGTAAATTTACTATGTGGAGTATGGTGTGGTAGGTGTGGAGTGTGGTGTGGTAGGTGTGGTAGGTGTGGAGTATGGTGTGGTAGGTGTGGTAGGTGTGGAGTATGGTGTGGTAGGTGTGGAGTATGGTGTGGTAGGTGTGGAGTATGGTGTGGTAGGTGTGGTAGTAATAACACAGGGGCAGCCATTGTTCATAGTCTTGGCAGGTTTGAATAGCACGGCTGATAAATTGACGCCATATTGGTGTGTGTGTGTGTGTGTGTGTGTGTGTGTGTGTGTGTGTGTGTGTGTGTGTGTGTGTCGGGCAGAAGTCATATTTGGGCAATCGTCGACACTATATATATAAGGTTAAACATATCAACTCATGTCACATCACCTCGAGATTCATATTACGAACCATACTGAAGAGAGAGAGAGAGAGAAAGAGAGAGAGAGAGAGAGAGAGAAAGAAAGAAAGAGAGAGAGAGAGAGAATTGTAATAACTTTACTTTACTCTTTATAGATACGATGATTTGGTTAGGTTATGTACAATTAATACACCAAGGAGCTGTAAGTACCATGCACACTTCTTTAGATATTGTATGTATGTATGCATGTATATTAGTTATATTTTATTATGTGGTATATAGTGTGAGCTTTGTGTTACAGTAAACAATATATTATAAGCTTTTTTGACAAATTTATTATTTTACTGCACCAAATTTCTATAAAAAGTGAGATTTTCTTTTTTTTTCTAAATATAAATTCTCAGAAATGTATCACTGTTGTTTATCCTGCCGCCAAAATTTTTTCTTGTTGAATAATAATGAACACGAGAACAATTTTGTCTCTCAACACACTGGTGATGAAAATGTTATGAACACCGAGGTTAACCGTGGAACAAGTGGTGTGTGGTGTTGTACATTATACTTGTGGTCTTATGCACTACTGAACACTTTTGTACAGAGATAATGTGGTCTTTGTTCTTGTGCCTTACGGTGTTGTACAGTAAACTTACTTTGCGTTCTTTAAGTTTTCACAGCCACAAGTGTAAGGTGTGTGGGGGCAGTGTGACGGGGCAGATGGTGTGTTTAAGCACTAAATTACTAGACAAGGTGAGAAGGAAGCTTGTGAGACGCCTAGTGTGTGTAAAGTTAAGAGAGAAATTGTTTTGTTGGTGAAGATATACAAATTAGATGATCTTGTATTTAATTTATCAAGATGACATTAGTGTTTAATATAAAAAATTTTAATAAAGGTACTGTAGTTAAATAATCCCAGGTAGGTAGTGGTTAAAGTGAGAGGTGAATGACATAGTATTCACACTTAAACAGACATGGTACTGGAGGTATTGTGCTTGTGGTGGAGGTGTTGTGTTATCTCAGGTAGGTCGTAGCTTAAGGTGAGGTAGATGATTTATAATGATGCTTCTGCCAGGTTTAGAATGTCTCTTTCCACACGAATCCTCCAGAGACGTGTTTAGATCCTTCGTTACTCTTGTTGGTTATGTGATATTGTGAGGGGAAAAGGTCAAAGATGGAGGTAGTAGTCAAGGAGGTGTTAGAGAGGTCAAGAAGGGTGAGAGGGGTCAGGGAGGGTTAGAGAGGTCAGGGAGGGTTAGAGAGGTCAAGGGGGGTTAGAGAGGTCAAGGGGGTTAGAGAGGTCACGGAGGGTTAGAGAGGTCAGGGAGGGTTAGAGAGGTCAAGGGGGGTTAGAAAGGTCAAGGGGGGTTAGAGAGGTCAGGGAGGGTTAGAGAGGTTAGGGAGGGTTAGAGAGGTCAAGGGGTGTTAGAAAGGTCAAGGGGGGTTAGAAAGGTCAAGGGGGGTTAGAGAGGTCAGGGAGGGTTAGAGGGGTCACGGAGGGTTAGAGAGGCCAAGGAGGGTAACAAACAGTGCCAGCAGAAGCGCAAAACATCGCCTGTCTCACACCTTTACCCCACAATCACAGAGTTAAGGTTAGGTTAGGTTAGCTTAGCTTAGGTTAGGTTAGGTTAGGTTAGCTTAGGTTAGGTTAGGTTAGGTTAGGTTAGTCTTAAATATAGAAAGAATTATTAGGGCATTATTCTTGTTACGTCTTTGAAATTCTCTCGACAAAATAAGAAAATTAAAATCCCCAACTAAAACTTTAAGTTCTCATTGGAATTGAATAAAAGGTACCGAAGATCTATTTCCAACAGGTATTAAAAGTTTGAGGAAGAACTTCACTTATGGATTGAGAAAGTTAAGAAAGTTTTAATTGTCATTTTGATCACGGAAGGAAATAAAAAATACCAGGGATTTTTTATTTAATTTGTTTTTTTTTATTATTTTTTTTACCAATTAATCAGTAGTTATTGGTGTTGGTTGGTGACTGTGTTTGTCAAGTTTAGTTGTGTGTGTTTTTGTTGTCGTTTTTGTTGTGTCTTTGTATGATGTTTCTTGTGTTTTGTTGTTAATGTTACTGAAGTTATATTGAAGATCCTCTGTGTGTGTGTGTGTGTGTGTGTGTGTGTTTGTTCTGAAACATGAGTTAATGTTAATTGTAAGTTAAAGTACACCTGAAGTCTTAAAATAACGTATAAACCGCAAGACTCAAAGCTTAACTTCATCTTAAACTTTAAAATCGTCTTAAGGTTTGAGGCACTTAAAATATCAGCAGAAACCTTAAAAATCCCTACAGAAAAAATACTTAAATATCAACTAAACCTTTAAAATCCCTTAAAAGCTCAATACTGTATAAATGTTGACAATAATAAAAATAATCCATCATCATCATCATCATCATCATCATCATCATCATAATAATACTACATTCACCTGATCCACAACGTTGACCTTGACCTTTGACCTTGATATGTGACTCACCTGTTTGTCCTGTTGTCCCTCACAGTACACAGGTATTATGATCAACACCTGTGGCCTGGGTAATCAAAAGGTGTCGACCCTGTGTTCTGAGATGAATACTCTCTCTCTCTCTCTCTCTCTCTCTCTCTCTCTCTCTCTCTCTCTCTCTCCCTGCAAAAATCAGGAACAAACGCTGCTAACTAATGTCATTAACTGGGTATTGGGAGAGAGACACGCACGACCATCACGAGGCGTCGAACATCGGGCACCCAGCTGACTATAAGCCTCGCCCATTTATTAGCGTTCTCTCCTACCGAGTGAACTAAATAATGCTTTTTACTGACTTATTTTTATTTAGACGTTCAATTGTGACTTTTTTTTAGTAATACATTTGGTGAAATAATATAACTTGTTTCATAGGTGTAAGTAATGTTTATTTCATAACGTTAAAATTATATATATTACAGTTATGAAGACTGGTACAGATACAAAGGTTTTTAAAGTGACAGTAATACAGGGTTATTGATCAATGTATGTATATAATTGCATCATATGTTGTATACACACACACACACGTGGTCATTGCATCAGGTGTTGGTTAATTAATGACCACGTAAATAAGTGTGTGTTGGAGATGTGATGCCTTTCTCTCTCTCTCTTCCTCCCCCTTCCTCTTCTTCTTCCTCTTTCTTCGTCTTCTTCCTCTTCTTTCCTCTTCTTCCTCTTTTTCCTCTTCCTTCCTTTTCTTCCTTCCTCTATCTTCCTGTTCCTCTTCTTCTTCCTCTTCCTCCTCTTCTTGCTCCTCCTCTTCCTCCTCTTCTTGCTCCTCCTCTTCAAACTTTTCTTATTGTTTTTCTTTCAACCATCAAAACTTTCCGCTACTCCTTACGCTCTTTTAAACACATCTGTCCTTCACCAGGTAGGTCACCCCTCCTGACCCCTCACCAGGTAGGTCACCCCTCCTGACCCTCACCAGGTAGGTCACCCCTCCTGACCCCTCACCAGGTAGGTCACCCCTCCTGACCCTCACCAGGTAGGTCACCCCTCCTGACCCTCACCAGGTAGGTCACCCCTCCTGACCCTCACCAGGTAGGTCACCCCTCCTGACCCTCACCAGGTAGGTCACCCCTCCTGACCCTCACCAGGTAGGTCACCCCTCCTGACCCTCACCAGGTAGGTCACCCCTCCTGACCCTCACCAGGTAGATCACCCCTCTTGACCCCTCACCAGGTAGGTCACCTTCCCTGGGTATTGTTTATCCTCGGTCAATCCAGATCAACCTGTTCCTCTCTTCCTTCTCTTTGCACTGTCTACCTCCCTCCCTACCCACCCCCTACCTCCCTACCCACCCCCTACCTCCCTACCCCCCTACCCACCCACCCCCTACCCCCTACCCACCCACCCCCTACCCACCCACCCCCTACCCCCTACCCACCCACCCCCTACTACCCACCCACCCCCTACCCCCTACCCACCCACCCCCTACCCCCCTACCCACCCACCCCCTACCCCCCCACCCACCCACCCCCCTACCCACCCACCCACCCACCCCCCTACCCACCCATCTCTCCCTCCAGTATAATTTTGTCATTTCACTGAAGTATTATCTACTCTCTCCTCACCCTCCAAAACAACCGACTAGTATCTATCTACTTGCCGCTTCCCCTTCTCCAAAACATCTATTCCCCCTCCAATCATTTTGTCTAAGTCTTCTCCTCTCCGTATCCTCCAAATAATACTCTTCCCTCCCTGAATGTCGTCTCTCTCTCTTTCCCCTACCTCAGTTCCGTGTTTTTTCCTCCCGCCTCTCCTCCTACATCCTACTGTACCCTGCCTGCCAAACCTGTACCCCATACACTGCAGGATATTTCCCGCCAAAAATCCAATGTTTTTATTTTTTCCCGCCAAATTTATGTATTTTTCCTTTCATTCGTGTTTTTTTTTTTTACCGTACTATAATTTACATTTTACAGCCAAACTCACGGATTCACCTCTCTCTCTCTCTCTCTCTCTCTCTCTCTCTCTCTCTCTCTCTCTCTCTCTCTCTCTCTCTCTCTCTCTACATTTTGTTGTTCCCTTTCTAGGAAATACGAATGTAAATAACTTTTTTACGTAGTTAACAATGTAAATAAACAGAAAAGCCAATGGTTACGTTACACACACACACACACACACACACAGCTATTGACCTATATTTACCTATTTGTTTATTAACTACACATGAAGCGTATTATGTAGCGAGCAAGCGTACGTACGTGTGTGTGTGTGTGTGTGTGTGTGTGTGTGTGTGTGTGTGTAATTACATGTTCTGGGATCTTTGGTTATGAAAAGAAATGGAGAGAGAGAGAGAGAGAGAGAGAGAGAGAGAGAGAGAGAGAGAGAGAGAGATATCTCCTCCCAGTGTTTTTTCTCAGAATCATAACTAAGAGAAAAAAAATGACCTCCACTTTGCAGTTATCGTTAATGGTCTCTATTTATTCAAGTTTCCATTAAATACATCTTCACTATTTATTTTACTCCCCCTCCCCCTGCCCCTCCCCCTGCCCCTCCCCCTGCCCCTCCCCCTCCCCCTCCCCCTGCCCCTCCCCCTGCCCCTCCCCCTGCCCCTCCCCCTCCCCCTCCCCCTTCACCCACCCCTCCCCCTTCACCCACCCCTCACCCCTATGGACGTATAATATGATAAACAGTATTCGTGTCTTCAAGATTTGTATATGTATCTGCCTCGTGTTTTTCCAGTCTTCTCATCAGTACTGGGCCGAGGTCAGGCGAGTGTAAAATGGTGTAAAATGTTCACTTTGTTCTTTTTGTGTGTGTGTGTGTGTGTGTGTGTGTGTGTGTGTAGTTTTGGTACATATTTACTTAAAAAACACAAATTTTTGGGGTGATTTGTTTTTTATATTGATAATTTTTTTTTATATGTGTGTGTGAAAAATAAAATTTATCAAGAGTGTTTATCGGTGTTTACAGATGTTTATACTTAAGGATCTTTCAAAATTTCCTGCGTTTTTTTTTTTTTTTTCACCTTAACGTAATTAGATCTTATTTTTATGTGTGTTTTTGACTTACAGGCGAACAATAGATGACTCTCTCAGTGATTTTTAGGGGGGGGGGGGGTGATAAGTCCTTACAATTGACTCTGGAGTATTTTACCGCGCTTTTTATGGGAACTTTGGTATATGACGTCATTGTGGGTAAATTTCCCGCGGTTTTATTGGGAATATTTCTTTTCACGTTATGGGGGAGGCTTGGGGGGGGGGGGGGGGTTGTAAGTTTACGTCACAACATAATCCTCCAGTCAACTGTTTATGTAGCTAACTTAAACCGGTCAGAATCTGTTGGCATTAGTTCTCTTTAATTAAGGAATCTCTAGGAATCATCCTCTCCCTCCCCTGGAATTTAGGAATCCTTGAGAATGACCCCCCCTCTCCCCTGGAATTTAGGAATCTTTGAGAATCACCACTCCCCCTCCACCCTGGAATATAGGAATCCTCGAGATTTAATGGCCCTGAACTATAGAATTTTATAGAATCAAGCCTCTAAACTATACGAATGGTTTAGAATCCTTCCCTAAACACTGCCGAATCATCAAGAATCAGCTCCCTAAATCTTATGAATCTTTGAGAATCGCATCTTGTAAACCCAGGTTGGAACGTGAGTGTGTTTGCTTTAGTCTAAGTTAAAACTCATGAATTTTTTGTCCAATTTCCTGGTGCTGCCGTGTTTACTGGCCCGCTCACCCTATTTACTTTACATCTTCTTGCGTAATGATGTTTATTGCTTCTCTTATGATGTTTAGGTAAACTATCTTGTGTATAATGTTAAGGTAGACTATATTTTAAATGTTTATGATGTTTAGGTAAAATTTATTGCGTATAATGCTAAAGTAAACTATATTTTAAATTATTAGGATTTTTAGGTGAACTAATTGTAAATGTTAATAAAGTTATGGTAAACATTCATGTAAAAGTTTATTGTTATCATGTTTAGTATAATATATATTAAATACAGTATATCACATAATGAAAGTATAGTTTATATAGAGGTAAAAGTAGATTATGAATATTAATTTATATATATATATATATTCAGATTTATATATTTTTAGTATCGTGTAAGAGTAAGTATATAATCCAACAGGGTATAAAATATATATACGTGTTCACCAATTGAGTTTATCGACGTAATCAAAAAAAATTATTACGTTTTACAAGATAAATAACAAGAATACACACCGTAATGGTAAGGTTAAGCTTGGCTGTGTGGTTAGCGCACGACATTCACAAACTTGAGGTCCACGGTTCGATACTAGTGTACTGGTATATTGATTACTCGGTACTTAGGTTGAATAATGTTTTTATCAATGGTTCGTTTTACCACAAGGTATAAAGAAATCTGTAAGGAGGATTTGTATTTGAAATCTGATTGGTGTTGCCGTCACTACCACCCCGATTTATATTGCTATTATGATTATTATTGCTATTACCACAACCACCACTACCAGTACTACTAACATTATTGTAATTATTATTATTGTTGTTCTTGTATTTACCGTCATTATCACTATTACTTCTAAATATTGTTATTACTATTATTATAACACTATCATTACCCACTACTACCACCACCACCACCACCATTACCCCTTACTACCACTATTACCACCACCATTACCACCATTACCCCTTACTACCACTATTACCACCACCACCATTACCCCCCTACTACCACTATTACCACCACCACCTCTTACTACCACTATTACCACCACCACTACTACCATTACCCCCAACTACCACTATTACCACCACCACCACCACCATTACCCCCCTACTACTACTACTACTACTACTACACCTAACTTGACACACAATAACCGGAGTGTACTGGACGTCACTCACATAAGAGGGAGATCAAGTCATTATATACGAAGGGGGAAGAGTCCATTTTCACTCACTCACTCACTCGCCCACTCACTCACTCTTGGGCACGTGGGGATGGGAGGGTTGTATTTATTTTGTGTGTGTGCGTGTGCGTGTGAGTGTATGTACGTGTGCGTGTGTGTCAGAAAGAGATCGAGTTTTCAGGTATATATTTTGTCTCTCAGTTAATATTTGCGTTCGATCGTATTTTTCAAGGAATTTTTCTGAAGCAGACCAAGGTACTGAAGACAGGAAACACTGATATGCTTTTAGAGAACTTTCCAAACGAGAGTGAAAAAGTGAAAGAGTAAAAGAATGAAAGAGTGAAGGAGTGAAAGAGTGAAAGAATACTTCACGTGAATATCTGTTGGGAGGATTATTTTCAAACATCATCTGATATATATGTCTAACCAGGAGTCATTTATGTTGTTACCTCATCTCAATATGTGGGTTTTGTTGATGATTTTCCATGGTGTAAAGGAGACGAGAGAAAGATAGCGTTATTTTTTTATCCATTGAAACAGAGCGAGGAGTTAATTAAATCCTTTGAGAATGAGAAGGTTAAACCATAGTTCTCTAAAGGTTAATTTATCGTCTTTAGAGCTAAATCATCGTCCTCAAAGGGTTAAATCGTCGTCCTCAAAGGGTTAAGTCGTCGTTCTCAAAGGGTTAAGTCATCGTCCTCAAAGGGTTAAGTCGTCGTCCTCAAAGGGTTAAGTCGTCGTCCTCAAAGGGTTAAGTCGTCATCCTCAAAGGGTTAAGTCATCGTCCTCAAAGGGTTAAGTCGTCGTCCTCAAAGTGTTAAGTCGTCATCCTCAAAGGGTTAAGTCATCGTCCTCAAAGGGTTAAGTCGTCATCCTCAAAGGGTTAAGTCATCATCCTCAAAGGGTTAAGTCGTCGTCCTCAAAGGGTTCAAGGAATTTTTGTATACGTATATATAATGTTGTTCTCTGTTGACGTAGAGGATTAACACTGGCAAGGGTTGTTTAGCTGAATAAAGTGAAGTGATAAAGATTATTTTTTAAATTATGTAACAAGGAAGGTTGTATACTTAATGTGTATTGTTTGATGTATGTATAAGCTAGCACTCTGTGGTTCTCTCTGTTTTTCTCTCTTGATCTTTCTTTTCTCTCTCTCTCTCTCTTTTCTGTCTCTCTCTCTCATATCTTTATCCCTTTTCTCTGTCTCTGTCTTTTCTCTGTCTTTTTTTAACTGTAAATTCTCTCTCTCTCTCTCTCTCTCTCTCTCTCTCTCTCTCTCTCTCTCTCTCTCTCTCTCTCTCTCTCTCTCTCTCTCTCTCTCTCTCTCTCCAGTACTTAGACACGATCCACACAAGAAAAGCTAGAGCTGACCTAACAACTTGGGCAGACTCGGTAATTGGTGGTCGAGTTATCAAAGGGCAATGAACTCAATACTACCTCCTCTCTCTCCCTCTCTCTCTTTCCCTCTCTCCCTCTCTCTCCCACTCCCAACTCCCTCACCTCTCTCTGTATTGGAACGCCCTAAAGTCCTCCTATCCTTGAGCACTTATAACAGTCTTCTAAAACGCCACTCCAGGGATGACTCTATATACCTTTTTAGAATAATCTCCTCTGGTGCTTAATTCTGTTCACTTTCTAAATTAAAACTCAGGGAGACTTGAATTCATCAGAGTTGGAAAGTCCTGTCTGTGATCCTTGTGTGTGTGTGTGTGTGTGTGTGTGTGTCTGTGTGTCTGTCTGTCTGTCTGTCTGTCTGTCTGTCTGTCTGTCTGTTTCTAAAATATCGCCCCAGAGATGAATAGCGTTGTATTGAAGTCTTGCCTTTGATTCATTAGCCGGTTATGACACAAAAAATCTGCCTCTGCCACCAGATGTTAGTGTTATTAATGCTTCTGTATGTTTGTCTTGTGAGTTAGGTTAGATTTGGTTAGGTTAGGTTGATTTGGTTAGATTTGGTTAGGTTAGGTACTGAGTGTTGAATCCTCCAATAATCGTAATTTCCTATTCCCCCCCCCCCCCCCAGCCAACATTAAAACACACCCAATTGGTTTATACTGAATCTATTACAATAACTTACCTGTTGGTTTAAATACTGTCGATATTTAATTAAAATACACCTGTAACGAAATCAGTTCTCTTGTGTTTAATTAAAGGAAAATAAGACCTTTGAGAGCTCAGGACCGAGATAGTTAGGATTGTTTTTGGTTCTTTTAGTGTAAATTTCCCATTGATTGGGAGTGTTCTGTCTGCCTTGTAGTGAAGATGTTGCTTTTTAAATTGTTAAGTCTTGTATAGGAAGAAATAGTAAGGTTAAAATTTCTATGTCCTAATATGTACGGTAAAAGAGTGTGTGTGTGTGTGTGTGTGTGTGTGTGTGTGTGTGTGTGTGTGTGTGTGTGTGTGTGTGTGTGTGTGTCGCCCCGCCTCACCTGAGATAAAACAATAACACTACACAGGTGAAATAACGTTTTATCCTATTAATTAACAAACACAGAGACCATTGCTTTATTCCTCGTGTCGACATACTGAGATAATCAGCTGTTTTGTTGTGTATGATAGTGTGATCAGTTGTTTGTTTTTATCAGCTTTCTTGTTTGTTATTGTTCATCAGCTGATTGTCATTGTTATTGTTCATCAGCTGTTTTTGTCGTGTAAACCACCGTGTCGTATTTGCTTTTTTATTTACATGTGTGTGTGTGTGTGTGTGTGTGTGTGTGTGTGTGTGTGTGTGTGTGTGTGTGTGTGTGTGTCGCATTCACCTGTGTATTTTTTTTAACTAATGAGAGTTTGGAAGCGTTAACAAGCAGGGTGTGTGACAAAGGTAATACACTGCAGTTATGTTTTTCGGTGTTTACAAAAAGGAGAGTTGAGTTGAGTGAGTGAGTGAGTGAGTGAGTGAGTGAGAGTTTTACAGTCATCTGAAGGGGCACCTCGGTCTTTGATATTATTTAATGTACGTCGAGTGAATGCTTTTAGATACGTAGCCTCAAGTAGGAAGGGTGTGTTAAGAGTGTGTTAAGGGAGTTGTTCATACTAGGTGTGTTAAGAGTGTGTTGATACTATTGTGTTAAGAGTGTGTCCAGGGTGTGTTGAAACTAGTGTGTTATAGGTGTGTTCAGGGTGTGTTCATACTAGTAATAGACGTGTGGAAGTATGTGTAGGGTGTGTTGAGAATAGTGTGTGATGTGTGGGAGTGTGTTGTGATGTTTTCCTGCCAGATATAACACTGTAAGCACAAACACACACACACACACACACACACACACACACACACACATCAAAGGCCTCTGGTTCTAGCTGAAGAAAATTACCTGACATAAACAAACGCCCATAGTGATAATGAAAGAAGATAGAATATATTAAACATGAATAAACAACAATAAAAAAAAAATCAAAATTAAACACGAATTCGTAAACCACGTCAACCTCCCCCAGGAAAAATCTTCTCCATGACCTTACTTTAAGTCTGAACGATATTAAATGATAGGTTAAATTTATCGACGAAGATGACCAACGTAAAACACAAAAATATATCATAGAAACTTGAAAACTTGTGTTAGTAAGTAAGTCTCTCTCTCTCTCTCTCTCTCTCTATGAAAGAAAGGGAAATTATCAAAAGCCAACTAGAGGATAACATCAAACCAAGGCGAACGCATTCAAGTGTTGGCCATTGTGGAACTCATCCCTCCCAGCTTGTCTGACGAGTCTAAAAACAAAACAAAACAAAAATAATCTCGCGAGTGACGCTGGACGCTGCCTGTGTTAAAGTCTAACAAACTGACTTTGCAAAACACTCTCGCCCAAATGGGTCTCAGTGATACCTGGGAGTGAAGAGGCGCGGTGACGGCTCTAGCAGATCAAAGGCTTGCCCCCCCTCCTGATGTAACATGTTGGCTGCCTGGCTACTGGGGGAGTGGGGGGGGAGGAGGTAGAGGGTGTGTTGATGGGTTAGGTGGGGGGAGAGGAGGACGTTGGATGGGGGGGGGGGGGTAAAGGAAGGGGGGGTGTCTGGAGGGATGGGGGAGAGTCAGGATTGGAGGTGATCGAAGGTAAGGAGGGGAGGGAGAGTAGGGAGGAGGAGTGATGCAGAATCAGAGCGGATGGGAGGTAAGATAAGAAGGTTGTGAGGGTGGGGGAGGGGTAGGATGAGTGAGAGAGGATGTTCACTACTACTGCTCGGCCGAGGATCACACACACACACACACTCGTACGTTTAAGAGAGCCAGCGCTGCCGTGGATGGTGTGTGAGGTAGTGGTGATATTGCGACCAAACTGATGTACTGTCTGACTTAAAATATTTAGTGCGGAAGTGGTATGATTCATAGTGTATATAATAATAATAATAATAATAATAATAATAATAATAATAATAATAATAATAATAAATAATAATAATAATAATAAACAATAAAAACAATAACAGCGAAATAACAGAGAAATAATAATAATAATAATAATAATAATAATAATAATAATAATAATAATAATCCAGTTCAGTAAATAATTATTGTTTGCAATTAAGTAATACAGAGACATATTGTATACATAAGTAATGAAAACAAGTGATGTATGAGATATTGTGTGATCAGTAAACAAAGGAGTGAGGAACTTGGTTGAGAGAGTGTGAGGAACTTGGTTGAGAGAGAGTGAGAGGAACTTGGTTGAAAGAGTGTGAGGAACTTGGTTGAGAGAGTGTGAGGAACTTGGTTGAGAGAGTATGAGGAACTTGGTTGAGAGAGAGTATGAGGAACTTGGTTGAGAGAGAGTGAGAGGAACTTGGTTGAGAGAGAGTGAGAGGAACTTGGTTGAGAGAGAGTGAGAGGAACTTGGTTGAAAGAGTGTGAGGAACTTGGTTGAGAGAGTATGAGGAACTTGGTTGAGAGAGAGTATGAGGAACTTGGTTGAGAGAGAGTGAGAGGAACTTGGTTGAAAGAGTGTGAGAGGAACTTGGTTGAGAGAGAGTGAGAGGAAGTATATTTGTTAGTTTTTACTTGTGTGGAGGAATTTTGTTTCATCTTTCTCTTCTCTCCCCCCCCTCTCCTCCTCCTCCTCCTCCTCCTGATTTTCTTCCTCCTCTTCTCTTCCTCCTCTTCTTCCTCTTTTTCCTCTTCCTCCTCCTTCTTTTCCTGTTCTTCTTCCTCTTCATCCTCCTCTTCCTCTCATCCTCTTGCTCCTCCTGCTCCTCTTCTTCCTCCTCCTCTTCTTCCTCCTTCTCTTCTTCCTCTTCTTCTTCTTCCTCTTCTTCTTCTTATACTGTAAACTAGATGTGATAGGATTATTATTATTATTTAACTACCTAACTATAACCTGTAGGATAGTTATAAAAGTAAAAAAGTATCAAAAAGTATGAAAATAATAATTAGATTCCCAAATTATTACTTTTGTATCGGTTGTCTGTAGTCTATGTTACGTTATCGTATCTTTTCTTAGCCTTTGGGAAGCGAAGAAAAAAATGGCACAACAGGATATTTTTTTTTTTTTTTTACGGAAGTTTCGACAATTTATTACGGAGTAGGTGAGGGGGTTATATCCAGGTGTAGGAGACGTCGTGTTGTGTTGTCGTGGGAGTCCGTCGTGTAGTGTCGCTTATCGTACTGGAAACTCATGGGTAGAATTCTTACATTGTGAGTAAAAAAAAACGTCAATTCTATCCAAAACAATGACATCAATCACTAAATTATCGTCAGCTCTTCAAAAACGATTCCCAGAACAAAAATAGATTAAAGAAAGTTAGTTGTGTGGGAATAAAATAAACATTGTTAAAAAGTAAATTGGTTTTACACGTAAAAAAAATAGATATATATGTATACTGTATATGTATGTTGTTGAAAGTTAATCACTGAGGCAGTGAATATAAATACTGGCGCCTATTGTTGTGGCGTGTTTGTGTAGCGGCCGACTGACACAGCCTTGCTAGCGGTCTGTATAGCGACCAACACAGCCTAGCGGTCAGTGTATTTTGGGAAGTCTGTTTCTTTGTCTGCATCGTCTGTTTGCTTTTTATATAGGTCTGTTTATATGTCTGTGTATTTGTTTAGACACATGGCTGACTGTCAACGTGTTAGTGTTTACATCTGTCACTCTATACATGCTGTCTATCCCCCCCCCCCCCAGTCTACATCATTGTCTGTATTTTAGGCATCTGTCTGTCTGTGTGTCTGTCTGTCTGTCTGTCTGTCTGTCTGTCTCCTTAAATTCAAATATCATAACCTATACGGTCTTCTTCAGTTACAGTCTGGCAATAAGATGGTCAGAACAAACACCACTGCATCCAAGTTACAAGTCACAAATGGTTGAGGAGGCCAGTGGACAGGGGGCAGTATCAAATAATATCTTGTATCATTACCAACAGGTGTTTGAGAGACGAGAGAGATAATTAAATATACTATACCAACAGGTGTTTGAGAGAGTAGAGAGAGGCAGTACAAAATAATATTACTGTATCATCAGTTGTAAGACATTGCTTGTATATACGTTTAGGTTGTGGGAGTTATGAGCTGTGATGATGTACGCATGAATGTAAGTACACAGAGGAAGTACACACAGACAGACAGACAGACGGACGGACGGACATGTACACAGCATTATAGAGCACAGCATTATGAAGAACACTAGCTCTATCTTTCACAGCACATTAGAGAACAATACGACACAGCTTAATGCAACAGAACAACATGGCAAAAAGATCAGTTCATCAAAGCCCAGCACAGCCCAACACACTAATCTAACACAGCTCAGAAAATCATAACATGACCTAGTATAGCACACCTAGCACAAAAGTCAAGACAACACAGCCCAACAAAGCATAGGATAACAGAGCACAGGGAGGAGAACAGGTCAGCACAGCTTACCAGAACAAGAGTAGAGCACATCCTAGCGTAGCGTCACATAAAACAAAAAATAAAACAGCATATCACAGCTTAGCATCCCTATAACACCTCCCAGGACAACCTAACACAGCACAGAATAACACACACACACACACACACACCTGAAGCATCTTGTGTAGAGACGGTGTTGAAAAGTTATAAAAAATTAACACCTTTTTATTACTTTTTTTTTTATACAGTATGAAAAAGTATGACTTCTATATAGGCAATTAGTATTGACCCTTAGATGAAGTTTACCATGAGTGTGATGGCAAACAACTTACTTCACACTACACTACACTACACTACACTAACGTTACACCCAGGAGCTAACATTCACTTTAGGTCTTATTAAAATAAACAAATAAATTCACACTAGTGTCACTTTACTCTTTTATATCAAATAAGGGGTTAAGGTCATCGTACTCAAGGGGTTAAGGTCATCGTACTCAGGTTAAGGTCATTGTACTCTAGGGGTTCAGGTCATTGTACTCAAGGGGTTAAGGTCATCGTACTCAAGGGGTTAAGGTCATCGTACTCAGGTTAAGGTCATTGTACTCTAGGGGTTCAGGTCATTGTATGCTAGGGATTAATCTCATCGTACTCTATGGTTTAAGATCATCGTTGAATTTAGTTTAGTCTTAAGGTCATTTTAATAGTATGGTTTTAGTAGTCTACCGCAGATGATATGTTTTTTAATCTCCGTCATTGAGTGAGTGAGTGAGTCAGTCAGTCAGTCAGTGAGTGAGTCAGTTGTTAAGCTTTTTGTCTTGAGTTGAAACATCTCCTCGTGGTTTGTAACGTGATGATGGGAAGGAAAGATGTGAGTGACTAGATATGAGAGATGCTGTGCTGTGCTGCGTGTGATGTGCCATGCTGTGTAGGGCTGTGTCGTATTGTGCCGAGAAAGGTAGACCTCACCATAGGGAAATCCAGGCTTGAGTATGCAAATTCTGGCGGCTTTGATTGGCCTTGTTTACATATTGATAAAGTGGCAGTGTGTATGTGCGTCCCATGAACCTCGTCTACTACGCTTACGTCTTTACTCTCTCTCTCTCTCTCTCTCTCTCTCTCTCTCTCTCTCTCTCTCTCTCTCTCTCTCTCTCTCTCATAATTATTCTGTGTTTCCGTCTTTCTTATCTTTATTCTTCGTCTTCGCTTCATCTTTATCACTCACCTCTGTCTCGTTATGTCTTTTTCTGTATCCTTCTGTATGTCTGTTTTTTTCATTATGTCTTTTCCTGTATTTTTGTCTGTCTGTCTTTAGATTTATCCGTATTTTTTTTTGTATTCTGTTACTATCTCCCTCCTTCCTTCTTTTCCTCCCTTCCTCCCTCCTTCCTTTCCTCTCCCTTTCTTCTTTCCCTCCCCCTTCCCCACCTCCTTCATTTAGTTCCTTCATACCTCCCTCCCTCCACTACTCTAATGCTAACCTAACCTAACCCTAACCTAACCTAACCTAACCCTAACCTAACCCTAACCTAACCTAGCACAGATATTTAATTTACTCAATATATAATGTAACAATATCACAGGTTACCCCGAGTATAACTTATCGTGTTGACAACCAAAACTCGAGGGACTCACAGCCCAGAGAGACACTTACCTTTTGAAATATTACCAAAGTGAAGAAATGTGAAGGATGTTTCGAGCTATACCTGCGTTACTTATGAGTATATAATGAAATAATAATAATAATAGCGTTGATATTGAAAGTAATAATGATAATAATGTTTGATTAATATTTGATAATACTTATAATGATATTGATAATCAGGTTAGTACTAGTATATGTTTATGATGAGTTTTTTATGATAATAATGATTAAGGAATATACGTAATAATAATAATAATAATAATAATAATAATAATAATAATAATAAAACATACACAACAAAAATAATGTAAAATCCTAAATAAAACAAACATCAATAAAAAAAAAGTTCAATGTTTGTTTATTCAATCATAAATTAACAAACACCATTATTATTTTTCATATACTGTTCATATCACCGTGATTGGTGATACTAACGTGTTGCCAACTACCATGTTTAGATAACTCGCCTACTAATTAATTCTCTATTTAATTTATTCTTTTTTTTTTTGTATGTGTGTGTGTATGTGTGTGTGTGTACGATAATGTATGTGCGTTACTCACATAATGTTCAATAACTGACAGCTGGTTCCCCCCACAATGCCTGGATGTGGTATTTATAGAATGGTGTTGAATAGCTGGAGTTGTGATGGGCTGGCTGGGGGGCTTACATGGTGGGTGTGTGGGGGGAGGGTGTGGGGGGGGGGGGTGTTTGTGATGAACATTTAACGTAAGCCAGAGAGATGGTTTGTAAGTTGGCATATTACTAAAGCTTACGTAGATGAACATGATAACTTAAGGAAAAAAAAGTTAAATCTTATCTTATAATGTCAAGCCTTAATTAGACGAGCCAAGACAATAAGTATCGTAGTTAAATCCTCTGTTTATTGTTTTAGCAGAAAGTGAATGTTATTAAACCTGCCATTAAATGTTTTAATATATATTTACCTCCCTTGTAGTTAACATTAAAATTATTCCACCTTGTTTATGTCAGATAATGTTTATGTCTGTTTTGGCTTTGGGAATTCAATGTCTATTTTTTTTTCTCACTCGGAACCCAAGACATGACCTATAAAGTTTCAGAGTCTTAAGCCCTGTACATCGACACTGTCAACACACAACAGGAAACAACAGAATCAGTGTTAAAAATAAATAATGTACCGTACCATGAACAAGACAGCTCAAGCAATTTATTTTTTCAGGTATTATGAACCAACCTAACCTAACCTAACCTAACCTAACAAACTAGTGAATTGATGATACGTAAACATTGTGACGTCATGTATGTATGTATGTATATTTATGTATGTATGTATGTATGTATGTATGTATTATCAGTCATCATTATCACTATTATTATTAATATTATTGTGTTTGTTATCTTTCAGTAGTGACGTGGGATGTGACAGTGCGAGCGGAAGGGTCACGGGTGGTGATGGGCGGCGTGGGCGTGGTGAAGTGCCAAGTGGGCGGGGCGGTGGTGAGTGGGTGGGCGGTAACTACTTGGCTAGTCCAGGAAACATCCACAGCTACGCCCGTTCCTCTCCCTGATGCTGGCCGGTGAGTTAGTCTACTGTAGTGTTTTATCAAGAGTATTAGTTTCCCTAGCAACCGACTCACTGGATGTAAACAAACGAATGGCGTCCTTAGCAACGCGTGTCTCCGTATCTCTAGGCGTCTTGTTCTTCCTTGGTCCACCACTGTTTCCCCTTTGGTCCACCACTGTTTCCCCTTTGGTCCACCACCCTCCCTCCTTTAATCCATCACCCTCCCCCCTTTGGTCCACCACCCCTTCGGTCCACCACCCCCTCGTCCACCACCCCTTCGGTCCACCACCCCCTCGTCCACCACCCCTTCGGTCCATGAAGGTTAACCAGACATTCTTTAAACTTTAATAAAGAGATTTTTTTGTCATTAAGTCGTGGTGGACCAGGCGGAGGAAGGGTGAGGGTCAGGGGGGGTAGGGGGTGATGTGAGGGTCCGGAGGGGATGGTTGGGGAAGGGGGGGGGTGAGGGTTCTGGAGGAGGAGGGGCTATTGATTGTTTTATATTACTGTTTATGGTTTGTATAGTTGACTCTCTCTCTCTCTCTCTCTCTCTCTCTCTCTCTCTCTCTCTTATCCTCCTTCACAATAGGGATAAACAATCTAGGTATTTTTAGGACGAGCTTCGTAGATTTGTTTTATTTTTTTGTTGTTATGTGAGATTTAGTGAAGAGGTAACCTAAGTGGGCTGTGGTTAGGTTAGGTTTAGGTTAGGTTAGGTTTAGGTTAGGTTTGGTTTAGGTTAGGTTTGGTTTAGGTTAGGTTTGGTTTAGGTTAGGTTTGGTTTAGGTTAGGTTTGGTTTAAGATAGGTTTGGCTTTGGTTAGGTTAGGCTTAGGTTAGGTTAGGCTTAGGTTAGGTTAGGTTTGGTTTAGGTTAGGTTTGGTTTAGGTTAGGTTGGGTTAAAGTAATTTAATTTCATTTCCGTCTGATTTAGTTAGGTTAGGCTAGGTTTAAGTTAAGTGGGGTTAGGTTAAAGTTGAGTTAGGTTAGGGTAAATTATGTTAAATTTCAGTTATATCTGATATAGATAGGTCAGGTTTATGTTAGGTTTAGACAGTTGTATTAGGTTAAATCTCGTTAAGTTTAGGAAGCAGAAGTTAATTAATATTAGGTTTAATTAGATCTAGGTTTAGATAACACAACTTTTAGTTTTGCTGTATTGTTAAACATATTAAACCTAATGTAGGTTTAATAGACTATGAGCATTGTATTTAATTTGATTTATTCTGAAAATGATTATTATTTTAGATCTAAACAGGTATTTTATCGCTGTACTTATTATTAGTGTTGTATTTTTCTATTTTTACTGTATTTTATTATTATTACTATTGTTGTATTATAATTTTTTACAATATGAAGGAATATTTCTACAATGTGTGTGTTAATATAATCGTAAAATGCTGTTATATTTCTAGTTGTGGTCGTCATGTATTCCTTTAGTATAATCCAACATGTTATAGTTAGCTGTGTGTATAATCAAGGTGTGATGTTTTTATTTAGCGAATACAACTTTTATTCGTTTGTTTACTTTTTTATGTATTCGTTTTCGTGATGGCGGAACAACAAGTATTTTTATTTGTTGTATTTTTGTTGTGAATTAGCGTCAGCGGTACGGATGGCCTCACAACACGTTGGTTCTCATTACTGCATTGGCCAGGCCCTGTGTGGCCAGGTCCACTTTGGCCAGGCCCAGTGTAGTCAGATTCACTTTAGCCAGGCACCTTGACCAGGTGTCCACCATGGCCACGTCTGAAATCAGTTCGTGGATCAGTTCTCAATCACGCAATCTTGAGTTGTGCACTACGATGACCTGAATACTGAGTGACCCAGGGTGAAGGAGGGTAAGAGGTAGGGAAGGTAACAAGGAGGGTGGCAAGGAAGAAAGGAGGGACTGAGGCAGGCATGCACGGAAGAAAATAGGGAGGGAGGGAGAGAGGAACAATAGAGGGAGAGAAAATGATAAAACTCGGGAGGGAGAAAGGAGAGGGATAAAAAGACAAGGTAGTAATATAATTTTCTACATCTTTATACATTATAGAACTACTCTGGGGTTGAGCCATAATTATAGACACTCGCAGTAACTCGATCTACAGCCGCTGATATCATTATAGAAGGATGTCCAACACACCACAGAAGTTATGTCCAGTTTTACTCAAGTCTGTAGACGACTTTGTGAGGTTCTCTGGTGACTCGGAGGGTATTTGGCTGTTTTTGCTGATGTTGTGGTAAAGTTATCTTGATATTTCTGATGTTATTGATGTATATTTCTCAAGTTATTTTTATAGATTTGTCGAGTTATTTTTATTTATTTCTCAGGTTATTTTTTATTTATTTATCGAGTTATTTTTCTTTGTATATTTCTTTAATTATTTTTTAATATATATTAAGAAGTTATATAAATATTTCTTGAAATTTACTAAAGTTTCCAAAGAATTTTATCCATAAGTTTACCGTTTTAATATATATATATATATATATATATATATCTTGATAAAATCACACGGGAAAATGGAAACAACGGAGTACCTTAGCTTTCGTCTTTATTCAAGACATCTTCAGAGGCAACTGAATTACATGGACAGAGGGAGGGTTAAATATACAGGGTGACCTTATTAAACATGAGGTCAGGTCATAATGATGTCATCCACTAATCCCCACACCAACACACACGTAGAGGAGCTTAAGAGAAGGGGGCGACGTGACTAGTCAGGTCAGGTCAAAAATAAGGGACCCACTAAATAACTATCCTATATCTCGATCCAAGGTTTTCAAAGCATTTTTAACCTTGGGCCACTGACAAATAAATTTATGTAACATATTATCAGTTTTGAACTGACCATCACTAATGTTTATTGATTTTAATTTCTTAATCAAACCAGAAAGACTTCTGGTTAAATCTAGATCCACCATGGCCAGATCCACCATGGCCAGATCCACCATGGCCAGATCCACCATGGCCAGATCCACCAAGGCCAGATCCACCATGGCCAAATCCACCATGGCCAGGGTCACCATTTTCTAAAATCAGTTCGTGGATCAGTTCTCAATCGCACAATCGTGAACTGTGTACGACGATGACCTGAATACTGAGTGACCCAGGGTGAGGGAGGGAGGGAGGGAGGGAGGGTAAGAGACTGGGAGGAAGGAAAGAAGGGAAGGAGGAATAAAGTCAAGGAAGGAAGAAGAGGAGGAGACATAAAGGGTGATTAAAAAAGATAATTATGATGAATGATAATGACGTATATATCTTTGCATGTATGTAATGATAAATCAATTATAGCTAAGTAAATCTGGCATATAATTATACCACAGTTATATAGAATACTAAGACGTGACCATATACGGATTTAGTCGAGTATACTTCATCGAAATATATACACACGTCCTATAATGTATACTCTTGTTATACACTATGTAAATACTATAGACATTTGCATTAATTCAGTCGTCAACATCACCAACAACAACAGGATGTGAGGGAGGGAAGCAGCCTGGGATGTTTACCTCAACACTGTGTTCTTGTCGAGTTTGATGTTCCTGAAAAACTTTGTGGGTTTTCCGGAAGACAGAATTATTTTTTTATTTTTATTTTTTCTGAAGTTTAGTAATTTATGTTTCTGAAGTTTTTTTTAGGGATTTATATATTTTGAAGTTTATTGTTTCATACAAAGAATTCTTCTTCCTTGAAGTTACGGTTTTATTATTTCTTCTGAGGTATTTACTGAAGATCTTAAAGAGAAGATTGAAATATATTAATGGGTTTCTGAATATATTCTTCGTAGGTTTAGGTAATTTATTTAAAGTTTTTATTGGGGAAATTTTTGGGTTAGTTACTTAAATTAATCCCTGGGTTTTAAAATTTCTTATGTGGATTTTTGAAGTTTTTAATTGTGTTGAGGATGTCATTAAGTCTATTGGCGTTATGAATGGAAGTTTGTAGTTTAAGACTGAATGAACAGAACACAGAGGGGTTAATTTTAGTAGTGTTTGTATAAATGATAATAGTAGTAGTAACAATGATTTTAGTTTTAGTGGTAGCAGTCGTAGTAGTAGTAGCTGTAATAGTAGTAGTTATTATTATTATTATTATTATTATTATTATTATTATTATTATTATTATTATTATTATTATTATTATAAGTATTGCATTATCTCTATACAGTATATGTGTCCGTGTCTGTTTATGTACGTATATGTGTTTGTATGTATGTATGTAAACAGGTAGACAGAGATCGATTGATAGATATTTTTATAAGATATCAAAACATCATAGGTACCTTATTTTCACAACACAACACTGAGGAAGTTAACTATTGGCGTTACTTTCGTGGCGCTGAAGAAGGTATTGTGTGGTAACAGTGCCACTAACATACGAAGATAATACGTCATCCAATCCCCGACCCCTTAACCTATTTTCCCCCCAACCTATCTTCCCCCAACCTATCTCCCCCAACCTATCTCCCCCCAACCTATCTCCCCCAACCTATTTTCCCCCCAACCTATTTTCCCCCCAACCTATCTCCCCCAACCTATCTCCCCCAACCTATCTCCCCCCAACCTATCTCCCCCAACCTATTTTCCCCCCAAACTATCTCCCCCAACCTATCTTCCCCCAACCTCTCTCCCCCAACCTCTCTCCTCAACCTATCTCCCCCAACCTATCTCCCCCAACCTATCTCCCCCCAACCTCTCCCCCAACCCAACCCCGCGCGCCGCCCTAAGTCGACCCTGTTGGAGTCAGTGGCAGCGTTAATACTATCTCGTGTGTGAGTTGTGTATGCATACTTACAACTACATACAAATAGTTATGTTGTATGAACACATGTGTCAGTGTTAATGGTCACAGTTGTGTTACAGTTTTGTGACCAGAAAGTTAATGCAAGTTTTTTTTTTTATTTAGAGTAAATTGCATCTCTTAAACACTGTGTGCGTGTGCCCGTGTGTGAGTGCGTGCGCGTACATGTACATACGTATTCGTGTTTGTGTGTGTATAATAATAATAATAATAATAATAATAATAATAACGATTAACTGATTAGTGAGAGAAAATTGCATCCTAAGGCAATAAATAAACAAAAACAGAAATATTGTAAATTACAGATGGTGTTATTGACGAGTGAGTCATTTAACAAAAGCTTTCAATACAAAAAGAAACATTTAGTTAGTCTCCACCCACTCAGCTCCTCATGTGATCTGGTTCCTCACTGTCAACACCTGTTCCCATATAATGCTATAGGAGCGCTAAAGGCAGACAGTCAGGACGTGTGTGTGTGTGTGTGTGTGTGTGTGTGTGGGGATCCATTATACTCTGAAGACCTCGACCTCTCCTCTCACCTATTTTCCCAAGACTGATCTTTGTGTCCAAGTTATCAGGCGGCGAGGAGAGAGAGAGAGAGAGAGAGAGAGAGAGAGAGAGAGAGAGAGAGAGAGAGAGAGAGAGAAGGTGTAAGAGTGAGAGAAAGTGAGTGAGAAAGAGTGAGTGTTGAGTAAAATTGAAAGTAAACAAACGAATGAGAAATTGACCTACCGAATGAGTGTGAAATCCATCAAGGAAGAATGAAAAGTAAGAGAGAAAGTGAGTGAGAAAGAGAGAGAGAGAGAGAGAGAGAGTGAGAAAGTCAGGGGTTTTACGGGGTGGGGAACTGAAGAGATCCACTTTGTGATTGCCAATTTTCCGCTCGACGAAATATTGCAGAATAGAAAGAAAAAAGAACATATACACTACATCCTATTGGTATTTTTTTTTATTTTATTTACCTTATTTATTGTTATTTTTCCCCCATTGTGTAAGTTCATTATTCTATTTTTTTCTTCTTTCTTTTCATTTTTTTTTTTGAGGACTTTTCAACAGGTTTTAATAACTGGGGTTCTGTCTGAAGAGGGGGGAGGAGTAGGAGGGGGTAGGGGGTAGAGGAGGGTAGGGGGGAGAAAAGGGTAGGAGGGAGAGGAGGAGGGAGGGGGTTAGCTAAATTAAGAAAAATGAATCTATAGGGAAGTAAAAACTCTTGTTATATACACTGTTATGAAACTCGTAGTTGAGTTTTTTTTTTATATAAATGATCCGTTCAAAACGTTTTTTTATTTTCGCTAAGGGTGATGGGATGAGATTAGTTGAAGGGGTAAAGGGGGATTGGAGGTGGTTAAGGGGGGAAGGGATGGTGGATAAGGGGTATGGGGTGGTGGAGGTCGACAAGGGGTAGGGGGAGGTAGTGGTGAACAAGGGGGTGGGGTGGGGGAGGGATAGGTAATGGTCAAGGGATAAGGGGAGGTGGACAAGGGGTAAAGGGTTGTTAAGGGTTGAAAATTACTCTTTGCTATATTCTGTAAACGATCGTAAACTTGGCGTTATTAAAGTGTTGGGGTTTTACTGTGTCGTTTGTATGTATGTATGTATGTATGTATGTTTGTATGTTTGTATGTATGTATGCATGAACTGTGTGTTGCGTTTTTTTTTTTGTATTTTTTTGTGCAGTAAATGGGTTACTGTGTGGTAGAGGTGGAACTGGTGGTGATAGTAATTGTGGTGGTAGTAGTGATGACGGTGGTGGTTTATGGTGGTGGTGATGGTGTGGTTGTGGAAATTGTAGTGATGTTGATGGTGGTGGTGGTAGTTTACGGTGAAAATGGTTGCGGTGGTGACAGTGATAATTTTTGGATCACCTAACCAAACCAAACCTAACCTAACCAAACCTAACCCCAGGTGTTTAATCATCAGGTGAATTACGCTTGGAGATTAACCTTATCAGAAAATGAAGTTGTCTATAGTTATTAGTATTTAGAGATAACGATAAATCTCATTATTTCGTCATCGGTGAGAGGTGGTGAAAGTAAACAAGACTTCTCTGTTTACTTTCCTTGTTTTGTTGATTATATTAAGTAAAATAAACAACATCAAATTGCTGTTGTAATGATGTATAGTAGGTGACTGTTTAGTGTGGATGTTGGTATACAGAATGACTGGGTGGTGTTAGTGTGTAAGAGGTGGCTGTGGTGTGACGTATTGTGGTGTGATAGTGGTGTGGTGTGATAGTGGTGTGGTGTGATAGTGGTGTGGTGTGATAGTGGTGTGGTTTGACAGTGCTGTGGAGAATATATGGGACTAGGAGGAAATCCCTCAAAGCTCTGAAAGACGCCGCCATCGCCACTATTTATAAGAACAAGGGAGACCGGTCAGACTGTGGCAACTACCGCGGAATCTCGCTACTGTCCTTAGCTGGCAAGATTATCGCCCGAGTCCTCCTAAACAGACTTCTTCCTGAGGCGGAAAACTTCCTCCCAGAATCTCAATGTGGTTTTAGACCATCACGTGGCACCACTGACATGATCTTTGCTGCCCGCCAGATACAGGAAAAGTGCAAAGAACAGCGTCGTGACCTGTACATGGCTTTCATCGACCTAACCAAGGCCTTCGACTCGGTCAACAGGGAAGCCCTCTGGTGGACCCTCAGCCGCTTTGGCTGCCCACCAAAATTCATCGCCATTGTGAGGCAACTTCACGATGGCATGAACGGCAGTGTCCTGCACAATGGCACCCAGCCTGAGTTCTTCCCCATCCAAACGGGGGTTAAACAAGGGTGTGTACTGGCACCAACTCTCTTTTCTATTTTCTTGGCTGCCTTCCTTACTCGTGTCAGTGCCAATTTCGCCAGCGGGGTGAATATCGAGTACCCGGTGAAGGGGGGTCTATTTAACCTAAGACGACTCCAGGCAAGAACAAAGGTGTCGGCAGTTTCCATTACTGACCTTGAGTATACAGACGACCTCACTCTTGTTGCTCACACTGAACGCGACCTACAGGAGATCCTGAACACCTACTCAGATGTGTATGCACACTTTGGCCTTTAGGTGAATGTACGTAAGACCCGGATTCTCTTTCAACCTGCTCCTGGTTCAGACACACCTCCACCATCCATCCAGCTTAACGGCACTACCTTCTCTAATGTTACCCACTTTCGGTATCTCGGCTCCCGCCTATCCACCACCGCGGACATCGATGAAGAGATTCAGCATCATATCAGATATGCATTTCAAGCCTTTGGCAGACTCCGAAACCGTGTCTTCAGCTGTAGGGAGCTGAAATTATCTACAAAGTTACACGTATATCGAGTAGTGGTCCTCCCTATCCTGCTATATCGCAGCGAGCCAGGGGTTACATACAGGAGGCACCTCAAGGCACTTGAAAGCTTTCACCAACGTAGTCTACGTTCCATCCTCCGAGTTAGCTGGGAAGACAAGAGAACAATTGCCAGTATTCTTTCTGACACCAACTGTAGGAGCATCGAGGCTACCATTATCCATGAACAACTACACTGGACTGGCCATGTTACCTGCATGGACGACAGTAGACTGCCAAAGCAACTATTTTACGGTCACCTAACGAATAGTAAACGTAACGCCGGCGGGCAACTGAAAATGTATAAGGAAAGTCTTAAGGCAAACCTGAAAAAGTGCCAAATACGCCTCCTCACCTGGGAGACGATTACTCCTTTTCGTAACGCTTGGAGAAGCACCACATTAGAAGGTGTCAATACTTTCGAGTTAGTCCGACTGCAAACCGAGGCAGACAAGCGCCAACGCCAGAAAGACGCTGCCACCGCCCCTCCCGCAATAGATGTAGCCCTCCACCTGTGCAACATCTGTGAACAACTCTGCCGGTCCCGTATCGGCCTCTTTAGTCACCTCAAAACTCACCAACGAAGGTGACATCCTTAATAACTCGTATCATAGCTGGATGATCGTCATACTCGATTCCGAATGACAGCAAAGTAATAGTAATGTGTTTGTGTGTTTGTTGACGTCAGGCCCACGTGACTGACGCCCTGGGCTGATACATAGATATTTTAGGCTGGAGCTTCTTTACCGCACGTCCTGTTCCTTAAGGCGGATAGAACAAAAAACTGACCCAATACTAATTAACAGGAGAAGACCACAGCTGATACCCGTGAGACGTGAGTGGTATACCATCTTAATCTCCCTCCCTCCCCCCTCCCCCTCCCTCCGCGTTCCCTTCCTCACCCTCTTCATCCCCTGGCCACTTTTCCTCCTTCATCGTGTTTTCCTCCCGACAATATCTTCATCGCCCCCCCCCCCCCCACACACTCACTCTCTCCCCCACTATCAGATTCACTCTCCCTTACTCTCACTGTCCCTCACCCTCACCCTCTCACTCTCCCTCACCCTCTCACTCTCCCTCACCCTCTCACTCTCCCTCACCCTCTCACTCTCCCTCACCCTCTCCCTCTCCCTCACCCTCTCACTCTCCCTCACCCTCTCACTCTCCCTCACCCTCTCACTGTCCCTCACCCTCTCACTCTCCCTCACCCTCTCACTCTCCCTCACCCTCTCCCTCACCCTCTCCCTCACCCTCTCCCTCACCCTCACCCTCTCACTCACCCTCTCCCTCACCCTCACCCTCTCACTCTCCCTCACCCTCTCACTCTCCCTCACCCTCTCACTCTCCCTCTCCCTCTCACTCTCCCTCACCCTCTCACTCTCCCTCACCCTCTCACTCTCCCTCACCCTCTCACTCTCCCTCACCCTCTCCCTCACCCTCTCCCTCACCCTCACCCTCTCACTCTCCCTCACCCTCTCACTCTCCCTCACCCTCTCACTGTCCCTCACCCTCTCACTCTCCCTCACCCTCACCCTCTCACTCACCCTCTCCCTCACCCTCACCCTCTCACTCTCCCTCACCCTCTCACTCACCCTCACCCTCTCACTCTCCCTCACCCTCTCACTCACCCTCTCCCTCACCCTCACCCTCTCACTCTCCCTCACCCTCTCACTCTCCCTCACCCTCTCACTCTCCCTCACCCTCTCTCTCTCCCTCACCCTCTCACTCACCCTCACCCTCACCCTCTCCCTCACCCTCACCCTCTCACTCTCCCTCACCCTCTCACTCTCCCTCACCCTCTCACTCTCCCTCACCCTCACCCTCTCACTCACCCTCACCCTCACCCTCTCACTCACCCTCTCCCTCACCCTCACCCTCTCACTCTCCCTCACCCTCTCACTCACCCTCACCCTCTCACTCTCCCTCACCCTCTCTCTCTCCCTCACCCTCTCACTGTCCCTCACCCTCTCACTGTCCCTCACCCTCTCACTCTCCCTCACCCTCTCCCTCACCCTCTCCCTCTCCCTCACCCTCACCCTCTCCCTCACCCTCTCACTCTCCCTCACCCTCTCACTCTCCCTCACCCTCTCACTCTCCCTCACCCTCTCACTCTCCCTCACCCTCTCCCTCACCCTCACCCTCTCACTCTCCCTCACCCTCTCACTCTCCCTCACCCTCTCACTCTCCCTCACCCTCTCACTCTCCCTCACCCTCTCACTCTCCCTCACCCTCTCACTCTCCCTCACCCTCTCACTCTCCCTCACCCTCTTCCCTCACCCTCTCACTCTCCCTCACCCTCTCACTCTCCCTCACCCTCTCACTCTCCCTCACCCTCTCACTCTCCCTCACCCTCTCACTCTCCCTCACCCTCTCTCCCTCACCCTCTCACTCTCCCTCACCCTCTCACTGTCCCTCACCCTCTCACTCTCCCTCACCCTCTCACTCTCCCTCACCCTCTCACTCTCCCTCACCCTCTCCCTCACCCTCTCCCTCACCCTCACCCTCTCACTCACCCTCTCCCTCACCCTCACCCTCTCACTCTCCCTCACCCTCTCACTCTCCCTCACCCTCTCACTCTCCCTCACCCTCTCACTCTCCCTCACCCTCTCACTCTCCCTCACCCTCTCACTCTCCCTCACCCTCTCTCTCTCCCTCACCCTCTCTCTCTCCCTCACCCTCTCTCTCTCCCTCACCCTCTCACTCTCCCTCTCACTCTCCCTCACCCTCTCACTCACCCTCTCACTCTCCCTCACCCTCTCACTCTCCCTCACCCTCTCACTCTCCCTCTCACTCTCCCTCTCACTCTCCCTCACCCTCTCCCTCACCCTCACCCTCTCACTCTCCCTCACCCTCTCACTCTCCCTCACCCTCTCACTCTCCCTCACCCTCTCTCTCTCCCTCACCCTCTCACTCTCCCTCACCCTCACCCTCTCACTCTCCCTCACCCTCTCACTCTCCCTCACCCTCTCACTCTCCCTCACCCTCTCACTCTCCCTCACCCTCACCCTCACCCTCTCCCTCTCCCTCACCCTCACCCTCACCCTCTCCCTCTCCCTCTCCCTCACCCTCTCACTCTCCCTCACCCTCTCCCTCTCACTCTCCCTCACCCTCTCCCTCACCCTCTCACTCTCCCTCACCCTCACCCTCTCCCTCACCCTCACCCTCACCCTCTCCCTCACCCTCTCCCTCACCCTCTCTCTCTCCCTCACCCTCTCACTCTCCCTCACCCCCCTCATTCTCTCTCCCACTCTCACTCTCCCTCACCCTCTCACTCTCCCTCACCCTCTCCCTCACCCTCTCTCTCTCCCTCACCCTCTCACTCTCCCTCACCCTCTCACTCTCCCTCACCCCCCTCATTCTCTCTCCCACTCTCACGTTCTCCTCTTAATTCTACAGTTTTTAGACATAACCGGTAATTAAGACCAAATTGCTGTGGTTCACCTTAAAGTGAGTTAGAGGCTAAATGATGACTTAATACTCCTTCCCTAATAGATTAAAGTCATATTTTGGTCAAGATTAACATGATTTTGAGGTTAATTAAATGGTTTAAAATAAACTTGCTGTTAACACGAAGACCGCGCCTTAGGTTATCTGGATGACGTCATAATCTTTAGGTTATCCGGATGACGTCATAGTATTTAGGTTACCCAGATGACGTCATGGTATTTAAGTTACCCAGATGACGTCATAATAATCTTTAGGTTATCCGGATGACGTCATAGTATTTAGGTTACCCAGATGACGTCATAGTATTTAGGTTACCAGGATGACATCATAATAATCTGTAGGTTACCGGATTACGTCATGATCACCCCCCCCCCCAACCCCCAATAGGAACCCGGCATCAAGTGATAGAACGAGACACTCTTCCGAATCCTCAGCTGATTGGTAAACCCCCAAGTCAATTCAAACTTTACCTGGTCAATGTTTGTTGTGAGTCGGTGAGCAGTTTTCCGGATCAGCTGATAGCGTCCGGATATTAAACTTGGGCCGTAATATCCGCTACTCGTAATTAAAATAGAGTTTGGGGGGGGGGGGGGGTTGTAAATGTGGGACAAGAGAGTGTTATCCCCTCTAGGTTCGTGAGGGTCGAAATCCTAGTGGGAGATATAGTATTTTGGGGGTTATGTGTCTTGTTTAGTTGGCCTCTCTCTCCTGGGACGGCCGACATTTTGGCTATATTTTGTAGGGGGGGAGAGGGGAAAGAGGGGTGGAAGGAGAGAGGGAGGAAGGGGAGTGGAAGGAAAGGGAGTGGGAGGAGGAAGGGGTGGAGGGAAAGGGGGAGATGGGAATGGAAGGAGGGAGGGGGAAGGGGCTTAGTTTAGTTAACAAATTTATTGGCAGAGCTTGTAGTACAGTTTGCCTATTCTGAGTAATTCAGTCAGGTCTTGACACTGAGGGTGGTATCACTTCTCACTGCCACGCAGGACAGAGGTTCATACACAAAGAAATACATCATATTCATTAACAACTATAAATGTATAGAGGTCAGATTCATATGGGTAATGTCACTGTTCACTGCCATGCAGGACAGAGGGTCGTACACAAAGAGATGCATCATATTCATTGACAGTACATATACATATATGTAAACACACACACATATACATACATATACATATATACATACACATGTACGTGTACATATACAAACACACACACGCTCACATACATACATATACGTCGGTCAGATTCATGTGGGTAATGTCACTTTTCACTGCCATACAGGACAGAGGTTCGTACACAAAGAATGCATCATATTCATTGACAGTATATATAGGTCAGATTCATGTGGGTAATGCCACTGTTCACTGCCACGCAGGACAGAGGTTCGTACACAAAGAAGGGGCATATGGAAGAAAGGAGAGAAGGGAAGGGGAGGGGAAGGGGAAGCAGATATGAAGGGAGCATGGAGGGAATGGGAAGGAAGATATTAAATTATTTCATTATTCTATCACCTTTTATGGAGTGAGAATTTGTTGAAGTTTCCCATAAGAAATAAACCACCATTTTCTATAATTTCCTGCGCATGTTACCCGATAGAGATCACAAAGTTTAATTTACTTTTACAAACTTTCACTATTTTTGTTTGCTTATTTGTGTAATGCTTCATAAAAAATATATAAAGTTTTTTTTTTAGATTTTCATATATTATCAAAGTTCCTCCATCGAGTTTTTGTTCTTAAGATATTTACTCAATTTTTTATAGTTTCAAGAAGAATTAAAGTAAAAGTTGTAAAAATAGTAGTAGTAAAAGTATGTTTTTTTCTCTCATATAATTTTCTTTATTATAGATAGTCTCAAAAATCACATACCCTTGTTATTATTATTATTATTATTATTGTTGTGTTATTATTATTATTACTGTTATTATTATTATTATTATTATCATTATTATTATTAGTATTATTAGTATTATTAGTATTATTATTATTATTATTTTCTGACGTTTAAGTATTCATACAATTAGTGAATTGGGTTAGGTTAGGTTAGGTTAGGTTAGGTTAATGAATACGAGAGAAAGTTATCTGGAATGAACCGATGTTAGGTGACAGGAAGAAAAGTTCAGTTTAAAGTGAACTGTAAATAGAAAGGATATAAAAGTTCCAACAGATGAATTAATAAGAAAGTGTCCGTTAAAGAGAAAGTTTCATTAAAAAGTTACACAGAAATTTCACTTGAGGATATTTTTTAAAGAAAGTTTTGCTTGAAGAGAAAGTTAAGGGAGCGAAAACTGCAGAAACTTTTGGCATCGGGAGAAAGTTACGGAAATTATCGCTGGGACAGAAGATTGCAAGAAAGTAATGCTGTACTATTGCAAGAAAGTAATGCTGGAAGAGAAAGTTAAAGGAAATAATTGGAAGACGTATTAGTTAAGACTGAAAGTTATAAGCAAAGCGCGAGGAAAGTAAAAAGAAAGTATTTAGTAAGGAAAAAGTAACTCGAGGATGATTCATTGCTGTGGTGTTGTTAAATTTGGTTGTTAGAAAGTTATCGGGGAAAGTCTTTGGTCACTCAACATTAGGTCACTAGGTCAAGAAATAAGGTCACTAGGTCAAGAAATAAGGTCACTAGGTCAAGGAACAAGGTCACTAAGTCAAGAAACAAGGTCACTACGTCAAGGAACAAGGTCACTAGGTCAAGGAACAAGGTCACTAGGTCAAGGAACAAGGTCACTACGTCAAGAAATAAGGTCACTAGGTCAAGGAACAAGGTCACTAAGTCAAGAAACAAGGTCACTACGTCAAGGAACAAGGTCACTAGGTCAAGAAATAAGGTCACTAGGTCAAGGAACAAGGTCACTACGTCAGGAAACAAGGTCACTAGGTCAAGGAACAAGGTCACTAGGTCAAGAAAAAGGTCAGGCAACAAGGTCAGTCCACCCCAACTTCTCCCCTATTCCTTCTCATCACGTTGCCTTTTCCACCCTCCTCTCTTTTCTCTCCTTCTTCCCTCTTCATTCCCCTCTCAATCATTTCCCCTCTTTTCTTCCTCTTCCCTCCCTCCCTACACCCCTTTCAATCTCCATTTTCCCTTCCGTTCCCACTTTTCCTACTCTCCCTCCCTTCCTTCCTCCCTCCCCTCTCATTTCTCTTCTCACTTTCCCTCTCCCCCTGTCCTTTCTTCTTCTCCTCCGCCTCCTCCACATCTCCTAACCTTCCTCCCTCTGATTCCCCTTCCCACTCTCCTTCCCTCTCTCTCTATTCACCTCTCCCTCCCTCTCTTCCTCCCTCTCTTCCTCCCTCTCACTGCTCTCTCAATACCCTCTTAGGTGAAGTGTATAACATAATATTTCCATTTCAATACCACAACAAACTTTCCCAATATAGCTATTAGGGCTAACAGGAATAATACCAGTGTTTATTGTGGGTAGGTTGTGTTGGTGTGGGTTGTGTTGGTGTGGGTTGTGTTGGTGGGGGTTGTGTTGGTGTGGGTTGTGTTGGTGAGGGTTGTGTTTGTGAGGGTTGTGTTGGTGTGGGTTGTGTTGGTGTGGGTTGTGTTGGTGTGGGTTGTGTTGGTGTGGGTTGTGTTGGTGAGGGTTGTGTTTGTGAGGGTTGTGTTTGTGAGGGTTGTGTTGGTGTGGGTTGTGTTGGTGTGGGTTGTGTTGGTGTGGGTTGTGTTGGTGTGGGTTGTGTTTGTGAGGGTTGTGTTGGTGTGGGTTGTGTTGGTGTGGGTTGTGTTGGTGTGGGTTGTGTTGGTGTGGGTTGTGTTGTTGTGGGTTGTGTTGGTGTGGGTTGTGTTGGTGTGGGTTGTGTTGGTGTGGGTTGTGTTGGTGTGGGTTGTGTTGGTGAGGGTTGTGTTGGTGAGGGTTGTGTTGGTGGGGGTTGTGTTGGTGTGGGTTGTGTTGGTGTGGGTTGTGTTGGTGAGGGTTGTGTTGGTGAGGAGAAGAAGAAGAACAACAACAACACTCCAGTCAGAAACACAACCTCAGCTTGGCGACCTGAGGGTGAGGCGGCAAGAGTGGAAGTTCATTTATATCCACTTAGCAAGACACTTGTAACAGCAGGAGGTCCGGCCTCTGGGTGAGGTACTGGTCTCATTCTTACCTCTTAGTAGCCTTATAATGACCTTACTCTCGCCTGGTAATGGTCTCCTTCTCCAGGGGTGTTTGGAGGTCGACCTTTAAGATGGGGTACTGGCTTTACTTTCTCCTGGTAATGTATTTGGAGGTGGACCTTGAAGGGTGTGAGTGAGAGTGTAGTTTTTGTCATGAATTTGGAGTAGGTAATAATTTATTTATTCATTTATATTTTGTTTTTCGTGTCAATGTTTTTGTCCATTTTTATCCACATTTTGTCTTCATTTCTTTTATTTTCTCTTTAATTCACTCAGTCTATGTTTCTCTCTCGCTGTTTGTAGGCCTAATTCTCTCTCTCTCTCTCTCTCTTGATTTTTGTACTAAACTGTCTGCCCTTTGGAAAGTCTAGGTAACGCTTGAGAACACCTGGGGCATCGCCGGGCAGGTCGTAGATACATTCAGGGTTTGTGTCTTACCGCCTACCACTTCGTCGTCACCTTTACCCGTGAGACACATTACCATATAGACGAGCCCCGTGATCTTAAATGTGGTGGTGGTGGTGGTCGCCTGAGGGAGGGAGAGAGGAGAGAGGCGAGGGAGAAGAGGAAGAGAGGTAGGTGAGGGAGGGATGAGGGAGAGAGGAAGGGGAGAGAGAGGGAGCGATAGGAAAGGAAATTATAACCACCATTCTTATTTTAAATTACCAGAGATTCATAAGACAATTTCTTCACCTTAATTTGGGGAGAATTAGAGGAACGCATCTCATTTAACTGCATAAGAGAGTGATCACAGTCTCGTAGTTTAGTTTAGCCAGTTAGATACGTTTTTACACTTATAGTTTGAGAGGAAATTTGAATGTAAGTATCTGTAGAGAATTCGTACTGTCACTAGGTAAGCGAAGAACGTAAGGGGTTAATTTTCTTAAGAGTGAATTGACTTTGTGTGTATGAGTGTTCAGAGGAGTAAGGGATAACGGATGAATGATGATAGAATAAGAGAAAGGAGAATTGGAAAGAAGGAAGATGAAAGGGATAGGAGAGGAGAGGAGAAGGTCACCCATTAGATTGCTAGGTGAAGGTTGATGAAGGAAAGTTGTTTACACCTGTCAGCTGTTGAGGTAAGACGTTGCCATGGTGATGATGCCTTGACGTAAGGTCCGGTTGCTATGGTAACCTTATGTATAATTGGACGAAAAGTGACGCTGCAGTGGCGATGGAGTAGTAGTAGTAGTAGTAGTAGTAGTAGTAGTAGTAGTAGGAATGATGTTCTTATCAACCAACAACGAGTTCATTCCACGGTGTAATGTTTTCATCTCCAGCATTTCGTAATTACAATCGACATTAAAACGCATAACAGGAATCAGCTCTCAGTTCACAGGAATGTAATTTATCCTCAGTAGTTCATTTTTCTCACCCAGTTTTCATTACCAATTAAACAATAGTAATTAAGCTGATTTTTCCCCGTCTTACATATTTACCATATACCCGTGAGTTCATATAGTGTATTAAAGTGTCACTTTACCTACCTTTTATTAAGTACAATTAACAGGTAAGTATAATAAGTTATCTTTATCATAGGAGTATAACGTGTAGATATATTGTATACGTATCTTTACTGTATGAGTATAGCTGAATATACCAGCCTCAACAACCACCACTATACGCTACCACTATTACCAAACACTACTACAACTACTACCACTATCCCACTTACCATCAACATCATCATCACTACCATCTACTTACTTCCACCAACATCACCACTACTAGCACTACCATCCCACCACCACCACCACCACATCCTCTTAGTGAACATAATTAACCATAAATGTTTGTCCAGGTCAGGGTTTTAGTGAGGCTTCAGTGGTTCGGGGGGGTCGTCATGGTTTCGGACTCGCGGGTATCGAACCAATTTACCAGATCCTCGTAGGTTCGTGGGTTTGATTTTACCCTTAAGTAGAGAAGCAGGAACCCACCTAACTCACTCAATTACTGCTACGACACTACGACGCCGTTCAACGTGGCGTCGAAAATTCAGAGACTCATTCTATTGCAGTGTTTTCTTGTTTTTATTTAGTGGTATCACATGTGGTCAAGAGCTGGTGCTTGGCTAGGTCAGGTCAGGTCAGGTAGATATTCTGCTGACTAAACGGTGCCACATATAACGCAGGAAACTTTGAGGCGGAGGACCTAAGGCCACCTTGTGTGTGTGTGTGTCCAACAGAGTCATTGTCTATAGTATGTTATAAACACGACAGTACACCTTATGAGCTGAGAGACTCGTAGGTTGTACGAGGAATTTTAATAACGTGACTAAGAGGAGGGTGGATTAAACAACACACAGGTGATGTAACACTACCGGTAAACAACACACAGGTGATGTAACACTACCGGTAAACAACACTCAGGTGATGTAACACTACCAGTAAACAACACACAGGTGATGTAACACTACCGGTAAACAACACACAGGTGATGTAACACTACCAGTAAACAACACACAGGTGATGTAACACTACCAGTAAACAACACACAGGTGATGTAACACTACCGGTAAACAACACACAGGTGATGTAACACTACCGGTAAACAATTAACACACAGGTGATCCAGGGAAGGTGTTGATCGCCAGCAAGAATATCCTTCACTAGGTGTTCCCTGTGTCATGACGTCGCCAACATCAACAACAACAAAGGGATTACTGTGATAAACTATTTTACACACGTAGTAAGTTACCGTAATCACATTTCTCGGTACAACTTCAGTATTAGACAACATCACCAAACGGGAAACCCAATTTTAAGTGAAAATTTAGTTAGGTATAGAAGCTGAATGCAATTTGAGGAGGTAAAAGGCACAGTAGAAAAAAGATTGAGGGGGATGTAATGAAATAAGAGTTTTTGGGGGAACGGACAGTAAAACGCAGTTGTGTATTACTTGAAGGTGATACAGACACTGATACTGGAGGATTGTGCAGAGGAACCTGATTTCATAATAAAGAATTTTTTTTATTTGTACTACGGAAGCAAAGAGTATTAGGAAGAGAAGAACTGATTACTATATACCTCTTGGTGTTGTTTGAGGCAATAACTGACACATTAACAACGCCACTACCACAATGCAGATGAAATATGGAACATTAATTGCGGACTTTTGTTTCGGAATGTTGCCAGAAAGTACAGGGTGAGGCAACTTTGGTCCAGCCGGAGAGGAAACAAACGCAGACGACTCTCATAAACTATATTTTACGCTAAACTTTATAATGTAGAAAGTTTCTTTTTTTTGTACAAGTTTGATATATAAATATATATACATATATGAGAATTATTTTATTTTGTGTCAATAAGAAAGGGAGTATATTTCTTCTTGTGATCAGTATTGTCTGTCTATGTCTGTCCTTTCTTTCTTTCTTTCTATCTACCTGTCTATCTGTTCGTCCTTTTTTCTTTCTTTCTGTCTCAAACTAAGATAATTAGATTTTCTGGAACCTCTCACATTACCTAACTCATCTCATAGGTGTTGTCTCTCAAAGGTTAACTAGGAAGATTTATCCTCAGCACGATATATCCCTCGGTGGCTGAAGTTGCTAGCTGGACATATTAGTACCATATTACATGTTCTTATTACAGTAGATGAATGAGACTATATTAGGTGACTCCATAATTGGGTCAATGTGTTAAGCTTAGGTCAACTCGATTTAACACTACACCTGGTCAGAGTTTACATACCTGATTCTACACACATATACCTAGCTAAGACTACACACCTGGCCAAGATTACAGGCCTGGTCCCACACACATGGCCCAACTCTAAACCCCCCCTCCCTCCCTACCTCTTCCCGACCTCCCACAGCTGCTGTCGCCGTTCCCTGGAGGTCACAGCTAATCCCCCCACCCCCCACCCCCACCCCGCCCAGGTGTTTCCGTGAGGGCGGGCGAGAAATAATGTAGTGTAAAAAGCTGCAGTTTTCTGCCTACTGCGACAAAGTGCAAAGTCCAATGAACCTGTCCACCTCCCCAGCCTTGTTTGGTCCTGTGGGTGGAAGAGGGCGGGTGGAAGTGGCTGGATGGGTGGAAGTGACTGGATGGGTCGTTTGGTGGAGTATGGGTAGATGTGGATGAGAGGATCGTATGGATGTAGGTGGGTGAGAGAGTTGTAGTATACCCCAATGCTACCTGAAGGGGGCGATTTGGTTAGGTTAGCGTGTCTGATCTTCAGGTGAAATATGGTTAGGGTGTCTAATCTACAGGTGAGTTATACTGGGGTGTCTAATCTTCAGGTGAAATCAAAATATGTTATATAAACCAGTATTCCATCCACAAGGCTTAAGTTTTAGGCTGGGACAACTAATCTTGGGCGAGAGAGTTTGGGAAGACTGTCGTACACTCCACAACGGATCTCACAGCCTTGGTTATTGAACTTCCCGCTAAGTCCCATATGGACTCTGGCGCTCATTCCGCTTGAGCAAGGAACCACGTAATCCAATTCTCGTGTCAAGGAGGTTATCCCGAGGGCTTCCCAAAAATAATAGATGGAAGATTTTTAATGGTCTCCTTGTGATATCTCCCTCTGAGTGTGGGAGACATTAATGTAGGAGACGAAGACCTCTCCACTGTTTGCTCAGCTTCTCCAAAGCCATTAGACAGTTTTGGTAATTTTCACCACCACCAGTCTTCAGGATTTTTTGGAGAGAGAGAGAGAGAGAGAGAGAGAGAGAGAGAGAGAGTGAGTTCTTAACCACTACGGGCCCGGGCGAAGGAATATAGTTGTCGCTATGCCTCTGTTTGTCTGATCATTACATCTCTCTCTCTCTCTCTGCAGCTGTCTAGTGAGGCATAGTTGGAGCGATACAGCATTATTAGATGACTTATTATACAACTAAACCGCTGTATTAACATCTTATTTTGGTTGTTACATAAGAATATATTAGATCGTATAGCTGTGATAAATATGTTAAGATATACTACAGTAAGTGTTTATGAAGATATTTGTGACGCCTTTAGTATTTCCTGGAGCACACTGGTTGTTGATCTATACAGCGGCAGTGTGTTGAGGTAGAGTAACTCCGGTAGGTGATAAAGTAGTAATGAAAGCGAGGAGCCAGGTAGAATGTGTTGGTTCCTGAGGAGTATCTACCAACATTAACTCCCTGGTGGATTACACGTTTCGTAATCCCGCCCGGGGAGATGAATCCCATTGTTTAAACTTTTAGCCCAACAAGGATTGGTCCCAATAGCCTCTGCCAGTTATTGATTCTTGCAAACTTTTTTTTTCCAACTTCTTTGCAACTTTTGGGGAAAGATCGGAGCAGAATATTTACAATTCTTTTTCGTAGAAAGACGTAAAGAAACTTGCCAGACGATCGGATTCGCTCCAATTCATTCATATTCGGGTATGAAGGAACTTGTGAATAATGTGAGAACAAAATTCCTCCTTGACAATTTTCCTCGTTCTTGTGTTTGTTTTATGTGACTTTGTTTATCGTGTTCAGGGTCCTTTACCTGTCTTTTGAAATGTTATTATAATTATTCACTATGTAATACAGTTTTGTTAACCTTCTTTGATTACAAATTACAATACCTACTCGCTTAAGTTGAAGTGGTTCCTCTAATGCCTCAGGTTTTTGTATTGAACAACTATGGTGTCTGTCCTGCTGACGTTTTGTGTGTGTATATTTGTCGAGGTTCTTGTGTTTATACTGTAACCCACCTGTACAGTACTCGTATATTACATGTACCAGACACGTTTATCAAGGCTGGTGCTTCTTCGTGTACTGATGGAACGATGGAACTATGCTGTTTGTTAGCTTTTGTGGGCCTGTGTTGTGTAACTACCTGGGTACAGATGACTCCTTGTAATCCAACAGTCTTTTAAATGTTTACGAAGGACACCATCCACCAGTTCATTAGTTGTGATGGATGATGAGA
The DNA here is from genome assembly GCA_958450375.1 of Homarus gammarus. Classification (NCBI taxonomy): domain Eukaryota; kingdom Metazoa; phylum Arthropoda; class Malacostraca; order Decapoda; family Nephropidae; genus Homarus; species Homarus gammarus. The sequence continues at coordinate 99,620 of CAUDMG010002757.1, read as the reverse complement.
GGTGTGGTGTGGAGGTGAACGCTACACTGAAATTATTCGATCTCAGTGGCACTCAAGTTCAGGCAGGGACTATCAGAGTAGGAGAGAGAGAGAGAGAGAGAGAGAGAGAGAGAGAGAGAGAGAGTCCTACAATAGTTAAAGGTCTTTCAGGAGAGTATAGAGAAGATTATATAGGATCAATACTTTAGTGACACCAATCATGAATAAATAGAAAAATAATGTAGTGATATAACAGACACAAGTATAGATAAGAGTTAAAGCGTAACACATAAGACCGCCACCACGAGATTATTGAACTGAGAAGTGACAGCTGGAGGAGACGTATTTGTGTTGTTTTGTCTTTTTTTTTTTGTCCTTTTTTGTCCTTTTTTGTCCTTTTTTAAGTGGTAGGAGTCCACGCGCCAGACTTAAGTTAGTGGAAGAAGCTTATCCTCTCCAGAAGCTTATCCTAGCTGGCTTTATTGACAGGGCCTGGCTTTACCCCGCTCCACGTATAGTCTTCCCTTAGGTTTTAAGATTCTGTCGGTGTTGTGAGCCAGGTGAGAGATTTTATTGTGGTTGTATTTGATTCGTTCTGGTTTGATTGCTCTTAAAATTGAAAGGTTTTTAGGTATTAATCGTTTGTTAGATAATCGAAGAGAGTTTTTCTTTTAAGTTTTGTGGTTCCCAAGAAAATTATTGTTATGATTCTTAGTTTTGTTATAGTTTTATTGTTACAAGTTCTGAGTGTTGCGAGAAGTGTTGTAACCAAAGATGTTATGTTATGGGAGGATGGCTCACTTAGTGTTCCATTTTGGTTCTGTCCTCGACGGTGGCTCCTCTAGCGGCCAGCAAGTCAAACAAAGACAAGCTCATTACGCTACCTGATATTATGTAAATAAGCTCCATTCTTTTCTTATTAATGATTTATATGATCTTTCTGGGCTATTTATATGTAAATGTAAAAGTCTAGGGATAATATTTCAAATCTTGACATTAATTTAAAAAAAAAAGACACTGTCCACTTAAGGAACTGTTCTTCAACTATCCAAATTCTTCAGTAAGAAAGATGGAGCGCTAACAGTGTTATTTATTTCACTGTTTACATAAAGTTCATCCCAATTAAAAAAAATATCGACATTTGATTGAAGCATTTTATTACACATTTTTGAATAGGCTACGTGGTGGCGACACTACTATAACTAAATACTTTACTATATATGTAAAGTATAAAGAAGTAATAAAAGTAATGTTCACCCGTTACTTTACCGCCATAGGACAGGGTACAGTAATCAATGGAAAATATAAATACAGCCAAAATTATGACCTTTTTTATAAATTCGTAGACTTAAACGGCTCTAGTCGTTAACTCCCAGCAGACGTTACAACAGTTATATGTGATTGGATTAAAACTCTTGTTAATTGTTCCGTCAGTCGTTTGTATGATAAAAATAAATCACTTTTCATTGAGATAAGTGACTTTTTAATTTTCTAAATCGATAAGTCTAATGAAAATGTTATGCCACCAGACGAAAAAAACCCGAATATTACAGATATATGTCGCCTAAATAAGGAAACCTTGTAACCTTTATCCTTTTTATGATTAACCTAACCTAACCTAACCTTTAAAAAAATCCAGGCTTACTTTTCCAGGAATATAAATGTCCCGGTCACTTAATGCGTCCTGTTGACACTAAACTTTACTCACAATTCTGAAGAAAGATTCAATATCAACACCACAAACATCACAGGGTAATAGAACGCTCACAAAAACGAATTAGCAGTCGACATTGACATACGAACAGACTACAACTCACTTTTCTGGGGCCATCGGAAAGCGGGAGGGGGGGGGGATGATAAAACTTTATTTCATTTGGAATTTCTAGAGCAATTTACAGCTGAAGAATAAGTAAATTCTATCATATTTGACCGAGAAAAATGCAGTACAATCTCTTCTTCCTTAACTCAAACACCGCCAACTGATGTTTCGACTTCCTTGACTCAAACACCACCAACTGATGTTTTGACTTCATTGACTCAAACACCGCCAACTGATATTTTGACTTCCTTGACTCAAACACCGCCAACTGATGTTTTGACTTCCTTGACTCAAACACCGCCAACTGATGTTTTGACTTCCTTGACTCAAACACCACCAACTGATGTTTTGACTTCCTTGACTCAAACACCGCCAACTGATGTTTTGACTTCCTTGACTCAAACACCCACCAACATAATGTTTTGACTTCATTGACTCAAACACCGTCAACTGATATTTTGACTTCCTTGACTCAAACACCGCCAACTGATGTTTTGACTTCCTTGACTCAAAGTTCCGCCAACTGATGTTTTGACTTCCTTGACTCAAACACCGTCAACTGATATTTTGACTTCCTTGACTCAAAGTTCCGCCAACTGATGTTTTGACTTCCTTGACTCAAACACCGTCAACTGATATTTTGACTTCCTTGACTCAAATACCGTCAACTGATATTTTGACTTCCTTGACTCAAATACCGTCAACTGATATTTTGACTTCCTTGACTCAAACACCGCCAACTGATGTTTTGACTTCCTTGACTCAAACACCACCAACTGATGTTTTGACTTCATTGACTCAAACACCGTCAACTGATATTTTGACTTCCTTGACTCAAACACCGCCAACTGATGTTTCGACTTCCTCGACTCAAACACCGTCAACTGATATTTTGACTTCCTCGACTCAAAGTCCCGCCAACTGATGTTTTGACTTCCCTAACTCAAACACCGCCAACTGATGTTTTGACTTCCTTAACTCAAACACCCACCAACCTGATGTTTTGACTTCCTTGACTCAAACACCGCCAACTGATGTTTTGACTTCCTTGACTCAAACACCGTCAACTGATATTTTGACTTCTTGACCGCTTGGCGAACTGTCCTTCGCCATATGGACATCGTACCTTTAGTCTAAAAAAAAAAAAATAAATCTTACTCTCCTTAGGGCATTGATACGAAGGTCATTGCACACTACCAGACACCACCAGGGAGATGAGATTTGTGAGCAGGTCTTGTGTGCCAGGATAACTTTTATATCGTAGTCTATGTTGATTTGTTCTTTTCAGTTGGGTGTTGCCTTTTTTTTTTTTTTGGAGGGGAGGGGTAAGCTTGTGATCGTATTTTTTTTTTTTCAGGAGTGTAGGTTGGTTGATTTAGGGAGACAATCGTGTGTTTGATGCCTGTGTCTGGAATTTAATTTTGGAGCTGTGAAATGAGAAGTATGGAAGTAGTGAGGTTGTTGAAGTTACAGAGAGAGAGAGTGTGTGTTTGCCTCATTGCCACTGGGTCAGTTTGAAGGGTAGACATTCGTTGATAGTGTTTAGAGTCTGCCTCCACACCAATCAGCTTACATCTAAACAAACGCCAGACAGAAATGACCAATCAGCGTACAGTTACATATAAAGCAAACTCCGTAGGGAACTAACCAATCAGCGTGCAGATACATGTAAGCAAACTCCGGGTGGAACTGACCAATCAGCGTGCAGATACATGTAAACAAACGCCCGACTAGAGGTAAATAGAGATAGAGGGGGAGGTTTTGTAACCCCTGTGGATGTTCACTAGCAGGAACGTTAGTCTGCTTACGGGTAAACAAGTAATATACCATGCATGTGTACCACCACCACCACTACCCACCCCACCCTACCACCACCACCACCCACCCTACCACCACCACCACCACCACCACTACTACCACCACTACCCACACTACCACTACTACCACCACTACCACCACTACCCACCCTACCACCACCACCACCACCACCACCACCACCACTACTACCACCACTACCCACACTACCACTACTACCACCACTACCACCACTACCCCCACCACCACCACCACCAAATCAAGCAGACAAGTGCAAACAATGATACTAGTCAGTCTATTGTCTAATATTATGAGATGTATCAAGTAAAACATGTACAGTACATATACGAAACAAGTAAAAAGATCACTAGATTACAAGATGTCCCCAACTACCACCACCACCTTAGGTTAAGTTAAGTGAGAGATGACGTCTGTATCCACTTTTTTTTTTTGCACCTAGTAAGTTAACCATTTCCTGTGTATAGAACTAAACACAAATGTATTTATAATGTAGATGTGAATGACAATAATGTGGTGTGGCTAAACATATGGCCTCACCTTACAGTATGGCCCCTCTTGCGGGTGTGAATAAGTCAACTCCTGTGTACAGAACTAAACAAACAATGTACTGGAAATACTCTGTTAACATTCAGTGCCATAATATCCTGACCACTGGGATCTGTGACATCTACTCAGTAATCCCTGCGGCAGAATTAAAAGAAAATTAAATTTACCGCCACCATCATCATCACCACCACCACCACCACCACCCACTACCATCGTCACCACCACTCACCACCATCACCCACTACCACCACCATCACTAACTACCATCATCATCACCACCACTCATCACCATCGGCCACTACCATCACCATCACCCACTACCACCACCACCACTCATCACCATCGGCCACTACCATCACCACCACCACCATCACCACTACCACCCGCCACATTACTGAAAGGAAGCAGAAAAAAAGGAGGGAGATAGAAAACAAGAAGGAAAAGAGGAAGATGTAAGGAGGGAAAAGGAAAGAAGGAAGGGATGTTTGGTGGCGGAGTTGGAAGCCGCTGAGGGAGGGAAGAATACCATCGACGACTGCAGAAGCAACAGGAGGAGGAGGAGTAGGAGAACGAAATAAAGGAGAAGTGGGATAGGAGGAAGGAATGTTGTTGAGAGTGTAGAGTGGTGGTGGTGGGTGGCCCTCGCTGTGTTTACTGTTATGACGTCATAACTCGGGCTGTTAAGGTCTTAAGTTGGCCATGATGGCGCCGTTGCCAGCCTGCCAAGCTGGGGAAAAATATCCGATTTTTGTTCCTCTTGCCTCTTCTTCCTCCATCCTTACCTCTTCCTCCTCCTCCTCGTCTTCATTTCCTCCTACTTTTCCTCTCTTCCTTCTCCTCCTTCTCCTCCGCCTTCCCAGCAAGTTAGGAAATATCCAATTTTTGTCGTCGGTGCCTCAGACAAGCGACGGCACACGACACATCACACACACACAAGCACAAGTTGTCGTCTCTTCCCCCAACTAGTGTCGCATCCCTGCTCCTCCTTCTGCTTTACCCCCTCCAGGAAAACAATTTCCATATCGTTATAAAACGTAAATGTTGGAAGTAATTCTCGCCTCATGTAAGATCTCCTGAAGGTTATTTCCCGAGACACGGAGGAGAACGCCGTGAGGTGAGGCTGTTGTTGTTTTAGCTCCTGAGGGAGGCGGCGTTGTTGTCCTGGGCGTTATGGTCTTAGCCTAGAGTTTATGGCGCTTGAGTGTGTTGCTATTGACGTTGTTATGGTGTTTAATTGCGTTGGTATTGGCGTTATTCTGTGTGGTATTGTGTTAAGGGAAGTTAATGGTGTTTAGTTGCGTTGAAATTACCATTGACTTGTGCGTTATTGTGATGGGAATTTTCTATGGTGTTTAAATATATCGATAATTGAATATAGAACTAATTTATTGTACACTCCCATACTCATCCTTGGAGCTGTAAGGCAAAAATAAGTACAGATTAGAGGTCACAAAAGATGTTAAACAGACGCCAGTGTTGAGGATATTGTGGCGTAGAATGTTAAGAGTATTTGCAGTACATTGTTTAGTTCTGTACGTGGGAAATGATTTATTGCTACTAGGTGCAAAATGTGGACATAGTGTTAATATATATCTGCCAACAAACTATTAGAAGTGAAGAAGGTCATTTTACATATACACATATTATATTTGGACTTGTCTCTATGATGTTCTATTTTATCACAGTTTTATAGAAAGTAGTGTTTCAGTGTGTGGCTATATGTCTACCCACACACACACACACTTTATCCATTGTTTTGTTTGCATCTGGTTGAAGGACAAACTGTCAAATGTACTTATAATATGAGCATAATCTTAGCCTTAGTTTAGCAGTTACAGCATCTTGTGTCGACTGGTCTTGTTACTTATTCAATCTCATTCTGGTAGACAATAGATTGGCTAGTGTCTTATTGTTTCACTTTCATTAGCGAGTTCTTTCCTGATTACCGTTCTTTGGGTTCTGTTTGTCAAGCTTAGATTGTATTCTTAAGTGTTAGATGGAAGTTTAGCTGAGGCATCAACTCTGGTTGCTGAGGCTGCCTGTTACGTTCGCTGAGGCTGCCTGTCTATGTTCACTGAGGCTGCCTGTCGTTTGTTGGGTATTATTGCCTTCAGGAAACTATATTTATGTTTATTTATTCCCCTGTTGTGTAGTGGGTGTCAGAAGATGTATCGGGTGCTTGAGCTTTGGTGTAAAATGTAAATGGGAGCCAAAAAGATGCAAAGAGTCTGAGCACAGAAGACATATCTGGATATGTAAGAAGTAAACAAAAACTAGATATAGACGAATATGAAGACGAAGATGAAGGAAAGATGAAGAAGAAAAAGACAAAAGATGAAGACAAAGATGAAGACGAAGAAAAAGAAATATACGAAGAAGACAAAAAAGTCAAAGAAGAAAAAACGAAGATCTAAACATAATGAAGAAGAAAAGGGTGAAGAAGAAGAAAACGCGAATATGAAGAAAGACGAAGAAAAAAAACACGAACAAAAGAGAATATCGAAAAGAAATTATACAACATTAAACTCCTCCTTGTAGTAGAAGATCACAGTATATCATCATCCAGTATATCATCATGAAGTCAGCCCAGGTTTCATATTTAAGTATTCCACCACCACCACCACCTCTTTCTGTATTCACTTCCTTTATGCAAGTTCTATCAACCTTTCGTGTTTTTTTTTTTTTATATATATATAGAGAATTTTGATTGTGGAAATATAAGCTGCTAGGGTCTGGGTCTCGCTGACATGGGTTTTCCATTTGATAAACCGGACACCTTTTTTTTACATACTGGGAAAGAATGGGTTATATATTTTTTTTTTAGTTAGTGAGAATAAACCAAAGTAGAAAATTGAGTGGTAAAGTTTATATAGAGTTTTATTAGCTGATGAATTAGGAATTTATATATTTTTTTAATATTTTTTATTCTCCATTTCTGTA
>CAUDMG010002757.1:0-90000 GCA_958450375.1 Homarus gammarus | reverse complement strand
CACTTCGGGAAAAAAAATCGTAGGAAGTTTTATCTGAAAAAATATACCTGGATACTCAGTCGTGACATCATGCAAAGGGCCTTCATACACACACACACACACACATTTCACACAGACATACACATTTCTACTCCCTCTCCATCACTCCTTCCATTAAATCTAGTCAAAATACATCGTCATCATTACATCATTTCTAACCGTGTCCAATTTCGCTATAATAGTACTGTACTTTATTATTTGTCATCTTCATTCTATTTAAGAGTCTTCTCCAGCTACCTTTGATCACTACTACTATAGATCTTGACTATTTAGGCTATTGATCTACCTCTCGTTTTATACACAGGTGATATACAGTAATTCATGGGACACTTTTACCTGCCCAAGTCGATCACTGTGTTAAGAAAATGGTTCGTCTTTATTCCTTCTCTCTTGGTTATCCGTTTCTCCTTTCCATTTTGTTGTGTCTCGCTTTATTTTTCTTTCCTTTCTTGTTTGTCGTCCTATTTTCTTTTCTCCATCCATCCTTCCTCTTCTGCCTCCATTCCTCCTTCAATCTTTTTTTTTTCCTTCCCTTTTACTCCTTCTCCCTCCCTCCCTCCCTCCCTCAACACGATACATACACACGGTAACGATTCACACATGTTCACGTATGTCAATTAGGGATGCATTTGGTCTTTCGTCATTAATCAACGGTGAACTAATTGCACCTTTTACTCTTTAACTGCCGCTAATTGGAAATAATTATCGTTTATATGAAAGAATTTATCGTTTAATTCTCACCCGATTCATTAAAACGAAATTTTAGTTTAATTCAATAAAAAAAAACCCACTTTTGTGTTTATATGTTGGGCGTGTTTTGTGTGACCCTGTGTCCGTGATGGTCATTGTACTCAAGGGATAAAATCATTGTACTCAAGGGATTAAATCATTATACTCAAGGGATTAAATCATTGTACTCAAGGGATAAAATCATTATACTCAAGGGATTAAATCATTGTACTCTAGGGCTTAAACCATCATACACCATAACAAAAACACACTACGTACTCAAGAGGTTAAGAGTACATACAGTATTTCAATAACTTCTTCACCCTTAAATTGAAAACACTTCAGTAAATCAACTTTTATCATTACTGTACAACAATTTACGTAATGTGCCTTGTCTCCGATCATTTGTTTTGCTGTCACGTCTTCTGCTATTGTCCTCCCGTGTGGTGTTCTGAGGCAGAGATGGTGTTCTTCAGGGTGTGGATGTTGTCTTTAACTCTCCCTTAGGTTCCTCTAACTCTCCCTTAGGTTCCTCTCTCCTTCAGAATGGCAACAATAACTGCTACCACTATCACTTGACACCCACACACACCCACACACACACACACTCTCTCAAATGGATGTCTTCTTTAATGAGGATAATAATAATTTCAAGGATTATTTGTAATTATGTTCTAAATAATGTTTAACCAGTTTTTATTTTATATCGTTCATATTATTTATTTCTTCGTCTTTCATTCGTCTAATCTTTGTTGCTCGTTAATTTTTTTTTTTAGTGTTTTTTAATTATTTTACGTCCTATAATGATAATATTTAGTTCACATTATAGTAAACTAGATTATTGTGTGTAGTAATTCTTTATCTTGAGACATAAATAGAAATTAATAATGCTGGTTATGTTAATCCTAGCAACTGTGGTACTCTTAAAGCATTATGGTAAGTAGTATTGTTAATAAGACTTTAATGATGGGTTAGGATAATAGGAGGTTTACTAGTTGTTATAATACACAAATAAATGTCATTACTTTTTGTATTTTTTTATTAAACCAAATGACTGAATCAAGTGACGTAAATATAAAAATTTTAATTATTTTATGTTAAAAAATTTTCTTCCTAACAAAATGTTCTTGTTTGCTGTTTATTAAGAGGAAAATAATGACACGTGAATTTTTTTTTCTTGTTGTAATGATAAAAAAAAATGCTACTACTGACCTTTGACCTTGATGAATTAAGGTCGAGGTCACAGAGTAGGTGTTGACAGGTCAGAGCAGAAGGTTAGAATGTAGTTTGTATTGTGGTCATGGGTAGTGCCAAGCATCAGTAGTACCAGTTATGGATGGTGCCAGTCATAAGCAGTGCCAGTCATAAGCAGTGCCAGTCATAAGCAGTGCCAGTCATAAGCAGTGCCAGTCATAAGCAGTGCCAGTCATTAGTAGTGCCAGTAGTGCCACGGTGACCTTCATCATGTGACGTCAAGACCATGTTTTGATACATTACAAAGCTCGGTGTTTGTTGTTTGTTGAGGCTAAGTTCTCCGATATTGTTTTCATCTGGACTAATGAATGTGTTTGTTTTTTTCATTCAGTAAAGCATTAATTAAATGTAATATGGCGGCCAGTATTGTATCAAGCACCATTAATCTGGATAACAGGATTTTCATTTAATTTGGCATATTACGGAAGCTTTAGTGTTATGTTTTGAACACTTTCCCAGACTGACCAAGCTGTTTTTATTATTATTATTATTATTATTATTATTATTATTATTATTATTATTATTATTATTACGTTATTGTTCTCGTAAAAATAATAATAATTTTTTTTTTACGTATGTTAGGTAAATATTTTTTATGCAAAGAACAGACTTACCATTAATTTTTTATTGTGAGAGAGAGAGAGAGAGAGAGAGAGAGAGAGAGAGAGAGAGAGAGAGAGAGAGCCTGCTGGTCATCCGTCCGTCACTTGTACGTGAAAACAAACTTACGTATAATTAGACACATTATACAACACTGTATAATCACCTCCCTCACGTGCCCTTCTCTACTCTCGTGCAGGTACGTGTATGGCTGTGAACGGACTCTGTACGTACAGGAGGTAACACAGGCCGACGCTCACGCCTCCTTCATGTGTCGTGTGAGGCATCGGGCCGCCCACACACCCATCACGAGCCCTCCCACCTCCCTCACCGTTCTAGGTAAGTTACTCCTTGCATCTTCACCACCCCTGTCTCACGCACCTGGGGGAAGTCACATATATACCTCACTCATCTGGGGGAAGTCACATATATACCTCACTCACCTGGGGGAAGTCACATATATACCTCACTCATCTGGGGGAAGTCACATATATACCTCACTCACCTGGGGGAAGTCACATATATACCTCACTCACCTGGGGGAAGTCACATATATACCTCACTCACCTGGGGGAAGTCACATATATACCTCACTTACCTGGGGGAAGTCACATATATACCTCACTCACCTGGGGGAAGTCACATATATACCTCACTCACCTGGGGGAAGTCACATATATACCTCACTCACCTGGGGGAAGTCACATATATATACTACCTTGTCCTACCTGTCCCGAAATTAAGATGGACTCAATTAGTTGATTTAATTGATTTTTAAACCTTATTAATGTGTTGGGAAGAGCCATTGATCTACCTAATTTAGCTCTGAGTATCATGTGAGTCAATGACCTATAGCTTAAGGGGGTTTAGATACTTGTTTTATTACCTTTTTCCCCCTTACTTTCGTCTCTTGTTTCATCCCCTCGTATTTTTTTTTCCTTTCCCCATCATTACTTCCCCTCTCTTTCTCCTTCCATCTGTTTCTCCTCTTCTAATATATCATTTTTCTCCTCACCTCCTACCCTCACCATCTCCCCTCACTCCTCACCATCTCCCCTCACTCCTACCCTCACTCCTACCCTCACCATCTCCCCTCACCCTCATTTCTCACATCCATATTTCTCCTTTTATTTTAACCCTCAGTCCCCTCTTCCACCCCATCCCTCTTTCTCTCCACCCCTCAGTTATTCTCACTCTCTCCCTCCACTTCCCCTCACTGCCATCCTTCTCCTTGTACACTTGTCTCCTCTTCCTCCCTGTCCCCTCACCCCTCTTCCCTCCCTCCCTCCCCTTTACCATATTAAGGGACCGCCCTCGGGTTCCCCTCGTGTAATTGGTGACTATGACAACGACCCTTGATGTTCCCCTCACTGACCTGATGGACTTATTTCATGGAAGCTAAATTTGATGTTAAGTGGTGGAGGTGAGGTCAGGTGGCCACGCTGTCCCCTCACACTGACTTATAATGGACTCACGAAATTATATCAAAGTATAATGAAGGCTTATTTAGTCTTATTTATGTATATACCTTAAAGTGAATAGATTATTTTGGTCGTATCCTGTTCCAAGTGTCGGTGGTTCAATTCAACGGAGCTCTCAGTTCAACCATGCTGTAAATGGGTACCTAAGTGAATGCGGTCGAATGCTGTACCGGCCCATGCTGCCTCCTTGTGTACTGAAGGCTTAGTATTCAGTGTGGTGTATCCATGCTGTTCCTAATGGGCAGTCAAACCTATGAGACCCTCTGTCACTTCAAGATCAGTATCAAATTAAATAGTTTTTCATTTGCATTTCTTACTGTATGTATCAAGTTGTTATGGTGTTAATTTACTACATTCCCTTCCATCAACCAATCATCATCCACATACCTTTCTCATTAACCAATCATCATCCACATACCTTTTTCATTAACCAATCATCATCCACATACCTTTCTCATTAACCAATCATCATCCACATACCTTTCTCATTAACCAATCATCATCCACATACCCTTCTCATTAACCAATCATCATCCACATACCATTCTCATTAACCAATCATCATCCACATATCTTTCTCATTAACCAATCATCATCCACATACCTTTCTCATTAACCAATCATCATCCACATATCTTTCTCATTAACCAAATCATCATCCACATACCTTTCTCATTAACCAAATCATCATCCACATACCTTTTCATCAGCCAATCATCATCCACGGTACTTACGAATATGAAAACCTACAACATATGATTTTTTTTTATTAATTATCAAAGTCAGAAACGCTTTATACATCTTGTCATTCGCGCGTTAAAAAATAAATAAATAAATAATAGAAAAATAATCTGTGCTAGGATTCCCAGATAATAAATATTGTCTTGTCTCTCCCCAGCTGCGCCTGTTATAGATAGTCCACCTAGGATGGAAGCTGACCTGACGAGGATGTTGGAGGTGGTGGAGGGTCAACCATTCACCATCCCTTGTTTGGCCCATGCCCATCCTCCTCCACACTTCAGGTAGGTCCTTCCAGTCCTTTGCTTAAGTCACCCATCCATCTCCTGGTGGTGAAGCGGCCACAACACCATCTTCCACCAGACTGACCTCAATCAACCCTTCTGTCAGCCAGAGATTCGCCAGGTTGTCACGAACACCTCCTCTAGCAACCCACTGTACACACACACACACACACACACACTTACTTCCCTCTCACATCAACTCAACCACCACCACCACCACCACCATCACCACCACCACCACCACAACAACCACCACCACCATCACCACCACCACCACAACAACCACCATCACCACCACCACAACAACCACCACCACCACCACCATCACCACAACAACCACCACCACCTTCACCACCATCACCATCACCACCACCACCACAACAACCACCACCACCACCACCACCATCACCACCACCATCACCACCACCACCACCACCACCACCACCACCGTTTCCATATCCTCTCCAGCGTGAGGTTAAGTCGACTATATTGTTACCACATCCCCCTCTTCCAGCAGTCTAATTTAGTTAACATATCTCATCCCCACCTTGTATAGCTTCCAGTTTCCAGCAAGATAAATACGAGCTGACAGAGAGACCAATATCTGCCGGCCCTTCCACAAGACATTCTAAGAGCCGGTTGAAGTCATCCATCCAGGCGTCTGATTTGTGGTTATGACAGCAGCCATTTGTTCTTAACCCGGAAGCCATCAGCCATCTTAGTGGAGGGGAGGAGGAGTGTTAGGGAGATGAGGAATAAATATACGTTATGTCTCTCCTTATATCATGTTCTTGAGAAACGAGATATACGAGTAATTATCCTACCCTTCCTCCTCCTACTTCCAAGACGTGATATAATTGATTTTGGTAAAGTTGGGGGGAGGAGGGGGTGGTGTGGGTGGGATATATCGCCTTACCTCTCCCGACAAGCCTATCTTGCCGGGGTTAGATTTCCATTAGTGGCAGACAAGAGGATCTGTCTCGATCCCCTTCCTCCTCCTCCTCACCACCACACACACACACAGTCTCTCTCTCTCTCTCTCTCTCTCTCTCTCTCTCTCTCTCTCTCTCTCTCTCTCTCTCTCTCTCTCTCTCTTCACAAACGTCTAATATCACTTCCCCATCATGTCCTCCACAAGGTCTCTCGCGTGTTTACTTCGACAGGAATGACTTACAATTGAAGAGGTAAAGGAGATTGCATTGGAAGCTTTTATTTTAACACCTTGAACCTTCCTTCCCCCTCCCCCCCCCCCCCCCCGCGTGTGCTTCAGGTTCACATATGTAAATAGATTAAGGTTTAAAGTTAGGTTAATTAGTTGTTGTTTTTTTCTTGTGGGTTAAGGGGTCTTTTATAGGTGTGAGGCTGGGTCGAGGGTAATGTTAGCTCATCAAGGAACAAGGTGGTGAGGATGAGTTAGTCGTTGACCTACCTGCCTTCCTTCCTTCCTTCCTTCCTTCCTTATCTTACTACCAGACCAGCCAGCCAGCTTGTTGGTAAGTGGTGAGGATGAGTTAGTCGGCCTTCTACCCTCCCTTCCTCTCTCCTACTCTCCTTCTCTCCCTCCCTCCTTCCCTCCCTCCCTACCCACCAGACCAGCAGCCAGCCTCCAGCTAAAGTGTAGGTTGGTTGGGAGGGAGACCGGGGGGGGGGGGGGGGGGGGCTAAGGCTAACAGAGGCTGAGTTAGGAATGGTATGGTGGAAGAGGGACACACACACACACACACACACACCTCCAGAAGACTCGTCAATAAACTTGTCAGCAACAGCCGCCCCGTGACTACCTGGCCGGGAAGAAGGGCGCCAGCCATCTCCCCGTGGGACTATATTGACTCCTCCGCTAAAGCAGGATTCCCAGGGAGGAATTGTGGTGGCGTGGGGACCTGTGTGTCGCTGATGGCTGATGGAGAGGCTGAATATTTTTACCTGGTTGGGACATCGTTTTCTTCTGCGTATTTTAGAGGGATTTTTTCTTCCTTTTTTTTACCTTTTTTTTCATTTAAAATTTTAGGGCAACTTTTTTGTCTTTTTTAGATTTTATTTATTTTATTTTTTAACCCTTTTTTTTAATTTATTTCATCTTGTACTTCACATTTTTCAGAGCCTTGACTTCACTTTTTTGTTTACTGTAAATTTATAAGTTTTGGAATGTTGACTTTCTCACTATTGTTTATAATTACTGGAGGAAGATTATCATTTATATTTTTTAGGTTTATTTTGAAGCATTTATGGCACCTTTACCAAATGTTAGATTCACTTAATTATTTGGATCTTGTCGTTGTCCTCTCTAACACCACTTAACAACCAAATCACCTTGTTTGATCGATGAAGTACTTGGACACGACCTTGAGCTGTGACATACATAATAAGCAATATACAATTCTCATATCATTTATTAACTGAATTTATACGTGGAAATTGGTCTTACAAACATCAAGACGGTCTTGTAGTTCGGTCAGGATTCGTTCAGCGGTCACTTGATGAAAGATTGTCACCTGGGGTTAGTCCACTATGTTTGTTTTCTACTTGCAATTTAATGTTTTTTTTGTAATTATAACAGAGGATTAACACCTACTCCGGGGAGGGGTTGGGAGGAGGGGTAGGAGGGGGGGGTGAGGAGAGGCAAGGAAGGGGGATTGGGAGGAGGGGAGGCAGGAGAAGGGGGGGGGAGGTGCGTGGTGGCAGGGGTGAGGGGGCGGGGTGGTAGGAGAAAGGGAAGGAGGGGCGGGAAGGGGAAGGGGGTGAAATTCTTGAAGTTATGACCTCTTAATTTCATCCTCTCACAAGCCCTTATAATTGGCTCTGATTCTGAGGACATGATGCATGGTAACGAGGAGAGGGTCGTGGTAGAGGTGAATTGTAATCTACTGTGAAATCTCCCATATAACGGATTCCGATATAACGGACTAATCTCTTATATATAATCCGCTAAATAGAGGTTTCATTGTACTTGATACTTATAGGGTATGACATACAGTCACTCAAAAAAACTATCTGTACTCCGGGTGATCGATGAATTTCAGAATGAACACTACGACTCCTTTTGTCTCTGTAGGGTTGTCAAAATCTTTCGTCCGTTGTGTCATATTTTTCAACACAATTTTGTATCGATAGTTTTTTTGAGTGTTCATTATGTAGAGATTATAATTGTATCTATCTATCTACTTTATCTATCTATATATCTATCTATATCTAATACAAGTCTCTACCGGTGCTCTGTTATTTCTCAGATGCCTTACGTAAATCTCTCTCATTCTCTCTCAGTTCAATAACACTTAATTGGCTTAACTTCAAGATGAGACACAAAGATGGCTGCTGGAATATAACGTTGGAAATTACCACTTAAGGCTGTAGGAAGCTTGAGTTCTCTGAGCCTTTGTTGATGTAATGACCGTTGTTGGTGATTGATGTTGTCTTTATGTATGTGGATATGTTTAAAATGTGTAGTGTATGTTGATGGATTGTGACGTAAGAGTGTATGTGGAAATGTGTTAAGTGTGTAGTGTATGTTGATGGATTGTGACGTAGGAGTGTATGTGGAAATGTGTTAAGTGTATGTTGATGGATTGTGACGTAAGAGTGTATGTGGAAATGTGTTGTGTGACGTATTAATTATTGAATGTTGATAGAAGCTTAAACAACTTAACCCTGTCTCCCTCCCCTCCCCCTCCCATATTCAGGACTCATATGTCAATAATATATTACATTTCCTGTATAACTAAAGCACCAATTGATGATTTAATTCCTTAATATCGTCGTCAAGTACAGTACATGAAGCCCAAATAAAGTTTTCTGTTGTTCACTCTAATAACAGAAGTAATGCCGTCTGTTGGATGTAAACATAATCACTGTTTCCTCTAGTTCATACCTGTATAGTCCATCATAATAATTCTCAGGTAATACAGTAACATCCTTGTTTTATTATTACACACATTCTAAAAAGTATTGTCTTACGCAAAACTGTAGACATACTTTTTTGGGGTGGGGCGTGTTGATTGAAATACTACTCAGTAATATATTTCTCTCTCACTACCGTCATCTGTGGGACGTATACGACACTTAACTCTGTATTACGTGTTCTGTTATAAGTTGAATTTTTAGTTTATATAATATGTTTATCTTCAGTTGTCAAGTTTTATCTTAATAATGAATAATTCAGGCAATTTTTTTAATACCTGATCGACTACCTTAGAGCTTAATGTTTACGTCTTGTCTGTGTGTGAGTGAGTGAGTTTGACTGTGTGTGAGTGAGTGAGTCAGTGAGTTTGACTATGTGTGAGTGTGTGAGTCAGTGAGTTTGACTATGTGTGAGTGAGTGAGTCAGTGAGTTTGACTATGTGTGAGTGAGTGAGTCAGTGAGTTTGACTATGTGTGAGTGAGTGAGTCAGTGAGTTTGACTATGTGTGAGTGAGTGAGTCAGTGAGTTTGACTATGTGTGAGTGTGTGAGTCAGTGAGTTTGACTATGTGTGAGTGAGTGAGTTAGTGAGTTTGACTATGTGTGAGTGTGTGAGTCAGTGAGTTTAACTATGTGTGAGTGAGTCAGTGAGTTTAACTATGTGCGAGTGAGTGAGTGAGTCAATGAGTTTGACTATGTGTGAGTCAGTGAATCAGTGAGTTTGACTATGTGTGAGTGTGTGAGTCAGTGAGTTTGACTATGTGTGAGTGAGTGAGTCAGTGAGTTTGACTATGTGTGAGTGAGTGAGTCAGTGAGTTTGACTGTGTGTGAGTCAGTGAGTTTGACTATGTGTGAGTGAGTGAGTCAGTGAGTTTGACTATGTGTGAGTGAGTCAGTGAGTTTGACTGTGTGACTGAGTCAGTGAGTTTGACTATGTGTGAGTGAGTGAGTCAGTGAGTTTGACTACGTGTGAGTGTGTGAGTCAGTGAGTTTAACTATGTGTGAGTGAGTGAGTGAGTCAATGAGTTTGACTATGCGTGAGTCAGTGAATCAGTGAGTTTGACGATGTGTGAGTGAGTGAGTCAGTGAGTTTGACTATGTGTGAGTGAGGGAGTCAGTGAGTTTAACTATGTGTGAGTAAGTGAGTCAGTGAGTTTGACTGTGTGTGAGTGAGTGAGTCAGTGAGTTTGGATGAACATTCTGTAATACTGTGAACAATATTTATTAGTTTGCTGTAACGACTTTTATTCTTAATGCTAAAAGATGTTTGAGTTTATATGTATTAACTGAACACGGATTTCTTTTATAACTATGGTGAAAATTTATGGTGAAAACTATGGTGAAAAATTATGGTGAAAACTTATGGTGAAAACTATGGTGAAAACTATGGTGAAAACTTATGGTGAAAACTTATGGTGAAAACTTATGGTGAAAACTGTGGTGAAAACTATGGTGAAAAATTTGGTGAAAATAAGATGGAATGGCTTATACCTGGTGAAAAAAATAGGTGTGTTATTTATAATCAACCACAAGATGACAAGCACCGGACAGATCAATAACCGGGCGGACAGGTAAAGTGACACCAATTACCCTTAGTTGTTAGTGCAGCCAGCGCAGGTAATATCTCTCTCTCTTTCTCTCTCTCTCTCTCTCTCTCTCACACACACCCATTCCCCAAATATGTAACTGTATATTTTCAGCCTTCTGGCTGCCAAGCTCTTTCAATAAACCGTTAATTATTATTATTATTATTATTATTATTATACATACACACACACACGTATATATATATAAACACGACCACTACTTTGTCGTCAATCGGAATCGAGCATGACGATCATCCAGCTATGATACAATGATATGAGTTATTAAGGATGTCACCTTCATTGGTGAGTTTTGAGGTGACTAAAGGGGCCGATACGGGACCAGCAGAGTTGTTCACAGATGTTGCATATACGGACGGCTACATCGAATGCGGGGGGGGGGGGGGGGGGGGGGGCGGTGGCAGCGTCTTTCCGGCATTGGCGCTTGTCTGCCTCGGTTTGCAGTCGGGCTAACTCGAAGGTATTGACACCTTTTTGTGTGGCGCTCCTCCAAGCGTTACGGTGTGGAGAAATCGTCTCCCAGGTGAGGGGGTCCACTTGGGACTTTTTCAGGTTTGTCTTGAGACTATCCTTATACCTTTTCAATTGCCTGTCAGCTTTACGTTTACTATTCGTTAGGTGACTGTGAAGTAGCTGCTTTGTCAGTCTACTGTCGTCCATGCGGGTAACATGGCCAGTCCAGTGTAGTTGTTCATGGATAATGGTCGCCTCGATGCTACTACAGTTGGTGTCAGCAAGAATACTGACATATGTTCTCTTGTCTTCCCAGCAAACTCGGATGATGGAACGTAGACTACGTTGGTGAAAGTTTTCAAGTGCCTTGAGGTGTCTCCTGTATGTGACCCAAGTCTCACTGCCATATAGCAGGGTGGGGAGGACCACTGCTCGATAAACGTGTAACTTTGTAGATAATTTCAGCTCCCTACAGCTGAAGACACGGGTACGGAGTCTGCCAAAGGCTTGAGATACACATCTGATCTGATGCTGAATCTCTTCATCGATGTCTGCGGTGGTGGACAGGTGGGAGCCGAGATATCGAAAGTGGGTAACATTAGTGAGGGTAGTACCGTTAAGCTGGATGGATGGTGGAGGTGTGTCTGAAACAGGGGCAGGTTGAAAGAGAATCTGAGTCTTAAAAAAATTCACTTTTTGGCCGAAGTGTGCATACGCATCTGCGTTGATGTTCAGGATATCCTGTAGGTCGCCTTCTGTGTGAGCAACAAGGGTGAGGTTGTCTGCATACTGAAGATCAGTAATGTAAGCTGCTGACACCTTTGTTTTTGCCTGGAGTCGTCTAATGTTGAAAAGACCCGTCATCCAGTACTCGGTGTCCACCCTGCCGGCTAAATTGACACTGGCAAGAGTAAGGAAGGCAGCCAAGAAGATGGAAAAGAGAGTTGGTGCCACTACACACCCTTGTTTAACCCCTGTTTTGATGGGGATGAACACACACACACACACACACACACACACACACTCAAACAACCATAGATCTCCACATATTTATATGTTTGTATATGTATGTATGTACAGTATGTATGTATGTATGTATGTATGTATGTATGTATTTTATGAAAATCCACAATGAAAACGTGGATAAGATAAATCTAGATAAAATCACACGGGAAAATGGAAACAACGGAGTACCTAGGTACTCCGTTGTTTCCATTTTCCCCTGTGATTTTATCTAGGTATGTATGTAGGTGTAAATCATTACCAATTTACGCGACATACTATACGACTTTAGGCAGTTGGGTGAGAGCAGACAGACAGATTACCAGGGCACAAACACAGAGCTATGTAGGGATTACCATGTAGAAGAGGTGACATCGGCTAAAATTGCCCCCGAGTAGGAGTCAGCTTACACTAATGGCACCCACGGATTAAACTACACTCGTTGGATCACCTGAAGATTTGTCACCCCGTGTTTGTTTCACCTGATGACGAATTACCTTTACGCTACCTGGTGAAGGGGGGGGGGGGGATTAGGAGTCAAGGTTGTGTATTGGTTGGGAATTGAGGGAGTGGGGAAGGGAGTGGATGATGATTGGTTGATGGAAAGGTATGTGTGGTGGTGATTGGTTGATGGAAAGGTATGTGTGGTGGTGATTGGTTGATGGAAAGGTATGTGTGGCGGTGATTGGTTGATGGAAGAGGAAAGCGAATGATGATTGGTTGATGGAAAGGTAAGTGGATGATGAATGGTTAATAGAAAAGGTGTGTGTGGAAGATGAGTGGCTAATCGAGTTGTAAACAAATAATCGCTTTTGTTACCATAAGGGAAGTTTTAATTGGTTAATGGAGGAAAAGTGAAAGCTGATTGGGTGATAGTGACGAATGAATTATGGTAGACGTGTGTGTGTGTGTGTGTTCAAGAGCCATTAGAAAGTCGCTTGAGGGGAGAGAGGATGGCTGGTTTGTACCTCTCTCTCTCTCTCTCTCTCTCTCTCTCTCTCTCCTGATTAGACAGAGAGGGAAGCTAGCTCACAGACACTCCTCCAGTCATTTTAGTTTAGACTGGATACCTATGCACACATAAACCTGTTTAAACCAAGAACTACATAGGATCCAGTTATTTCCTATTAAACTGTTTCCAGGAATACAGTTACTATTGATTATTCTCGACTCGTGAATAAGTGATCCAGTTACTTTAGACTAAACTGGAAACAGACACACGAGATATGCAGTTATTTCGGTATTAAACTGGATCTAATACGATAATTGGCATCCAGTTAAATGGTGATGCAGTCGAGATTAAGAAAACCTTTACTTACATGGAGACTAAGAGTTGACTGGTGACTGGACGCGTTAGAATGGCTTAGACTGGTGGTGTTTCATTGACTGTGTGTGTGTGTGTGTGTGTCTCTGTGTGTTTTTTCCTGTTCTTGTTTGCTCCTGTCGTGTTCTGTAAACCAATTTAGAAACGATGTATTGAATTGTATGTTTTTTTTTTTGGTAAGGGGGGGGGGTATTGTAAGAGAAACTGACAGACAGACAGACAGAAAGAGAGACTGCGAGAAGGGAAGACAGAGAGAGAAAGACAGAGAAGGGGCGAGAGAGACAGATAGATACGCACACACACACACTTACTTTCAGCCTAATCAGTATCGTGCAAATGGACAGCTTTCAATCTGATTGTGTAGAAATAGATTGATTACAACCTCTCACACATCATAGAAATAGATGCCGTCAACCCGTCTATCGACCGTCCACTTCTCCCCTTCCCCACTCCTGTCTCTGAATAACCTCCCCCCCCCCCCCCCCCCAGAACTAATCAGGTACTTAAACTCTTCGGTATTTGCCTTTCTTTCAATTAGTGGCGCAAACAGAACCAATCTGAGTGGCGCGTGACACGAGGGCCAAATTTAGATCTTATGAAGGAGGCGCATTAGGGTTTGTTTACTTCTGACGACTGGTGGATCAGCTGTTTTGTGTGCTTGTGGAAAGACCATGGTGGATCAGCTGTTTTGTGTGCTTGTGGGTAGACCATGGTGGATCCCCGTTTGGCTGAAAAGGGGCAGTGATCCATCAACCTAATCCATATACGGTAAACTGGATCAACGAAGCGTTATTAAATATCATGTTTATATTACGAGCCACTATTAGAATCATAGGACGTTTAGATACAACACAACGCACCCAGCCACAACACAATACAACGCACAACACAATACAACACGCAACACAACACAACACAACACCACACAACACCACACAACACAACACAACACAAAACTACTTGGAGAGGTTAGGTTTGGTTTGGTTTAATTTCGTTTCGTTTTGTTTGTTTAAGTTAGGTTAGGTTAGGTTTGGTTTAGAAAGGTTAGACTAGTTTTTGTTTAAGGTTAGGTTTGGTTTAGTAAGGTAAGGTCAGGTTAGGTTTGGTTTAGTAAGGTAAGGTAAGGTCAGGTTAGGTTAGGTTTGGTTAGGTTTGGTTTAGAAAGGTTAGACTAGTTTTTCTTTAAGGTTAGGTTTGGTTTAGTAAGGTCAGGTCAGGTTAGGTTTGGTTTAGTAAGGTAAGGTCAGGTCAGGTCAAGTTTAGTATAAGGGTATTTAATCATCACGTGAAGGAAGGTTAGGCTAGGTGAGGTCAGGTCAAGTTTAGCGTTAGTTTATTTAGTCATCACGTGAAGGAAGGTTAGGCCAGGTGAGGTCAGGTCAAGTTTAGCGTTAGTTTATTTAGTCATCACGTGAAAGAAGGTAGGGTGCTTAATCTTCAGGTAATCTCACTATGGTACTGGATACTATAACTTAGATGACCCTGAGACGGCAGAAGAACGTGAAGTACAAGTGTAGCGAACAAGAGATCATGAGAGAGAGAGAGAGAGAGAAAGAGACTTATAGAGGGAGAGACATACAGAGAGAGAAAGCGACAAAGAGAGAGAGAAAGAGGCTAGAGAGAGGGAGGGAGGGAGAGAGAGAGGCGAGTGGCATCTTAGCCTCGTCACCTCCAGTACTCCTGAAGATATAGTGAGAAAATATTATCCGGTGATCCAAGAGGCACAGAAAAAAGAGCCGGTCGGTGTAGATAACATGGAGGTAACTGCTCGTAAGCCGGCTATATAAGGTCCAGCAGACAGCCCTTACTCTTTTATATAAGGTCCAGCAGACAGCCTTTATTATATAAGGTCCAACAGACCTCCTTTACTCTATTATATAAGGTCCAGCAGACAGCTCTTACTCTTTTATATAAGGTCCAGCAGACAGCCTTTACTCTATTATATAAGGTTCAGCAGACAGCCTTTACTCTCTTATATAAGGTTCAGCAGACAGCCTTTACTCTCTTATATAAGGTCCAGCAGACAGCCTTTTCTCTCTTATATAAGGTCCAGCAGACAGCCTTTACTCTCTTATATAAGGTCCAGCAGACAGCCCTTTTCTCTTTATATAAGGCCCAGCAGACAGCCTTTACTCTCTTATATAAGGTCCAGCAGACAATCTGCTCTCTTATATAAGGTCCAGCAGACAGCCCTTACTCTCTTATATAAGGTCCAGCAGACAACCCTTACTCTATTATATAAGGTCCAGCAGACAGTCCTAACCTAACCTATGACACTCGTGTTGACGATCAAAATGGCGTCCAAATGATCCTGAGACTTTAGCAACTGGGGGTTTATTGTGTTTTCGGTGTTTGTTTTTGGTGGTTTCTGTGTTTTCGGTCTTTCTTGCTTGGTGTTTTCGGTGTTTTTAGTGTTTGTTTTTAGTGTTGTTTGGCGGGTGTTTCCGGTTTTCTTATTTTTTTGTTTCTTTGTTTTTGAGTTTATTTTTTTGTGTTTTCGGTGTTTTCTAGTGAGGGTAAATTAGTGTAAATATCGTAATTTCTCTGAGCACTAGGAACTAAGATAACAAGAGTCGCGGATCAAGATAACACCAGAGTTTAATGAAATCTTGTGAACGAGTTGAAAATGATGAGCTACTTGTCATTTTATTATTATTATTATTATTATTATTATTATTATTTTATTATTATTGTTATTGCTATTTTTATTATTATTATTCCTGTTATTATTATTATTACTATTATTATTATTATTACTATTACTATTATTATCATTTTATTATTATTGTTATTGCTATTTTTATTATTATTATTATTATTATTATGTACCAACCGTTATATTTTTATAGTGTTATGAACAAGTTCTAACACACAGACAGACAGTGTTTGATACTTCTCTCTGTAATAAATTAGATTTTTATTTAATTAATTTTCAATCTTTTCAACAAAATGCCGGAAAATTTATTGTTCTGGATGACGAAATATTTCAAATACTGTACCTAGTCGAGTACACTTGAGGGGTGTGTGTGTGTGTGTGTGTGTGTACGTTGATCATTGAAAAATACAGTAGACAATGGTTGAAAAATATACAATGAACAGACACTGGAGTGAACAAACAAGTTAATAATGAAACACTGATATTGTCTACAGGTGTTGGTTAGGTTAGGTTTAGGTTCCTGACGATACCACCTGCAGGAGGCCTTATGTCCCCCCTACGCCAGGATGTACACAATATTACTACACTCACTCACACTACCACTCTGACATAGCTAGGCTGAATTACTACACTCGGAACGCCGTGTGAGACATGCTGGGAGGGGGGAAGGGAGGGGAGTTGAGGGGGGGAGGGAAGAGCCGCCAGGACACGTATTTGATGATCTGACGTAAGTGTCAATTCATCAATAATCATGTGTCAGCGAATGAGGTGAGAGGAGGGAGAGGTGTGGAGGAAGGAAGACTGGGTGGAGAGGAGGGTGAGGAAGAGGAAGTGAGGGAGAGGAAGGATATAGGTGGAGTTTGATAATGATGATGATAATAATAATAGTTAAATAATGATGATGATGATGATGATAACACTAACGATAATAATAATAATAACATACAGGTATATATTTCAGGTATGACAATAAGACACGTTAATTAATTTTCACTTATTACAAGACTATTCTCATTACATTACGAGCTACTGTATGCCTCTGGGTCGACACTAACGTAATACGAAGATATTATGAAGTGTGGATTATGGTATAGTTAAAGACTAGTTAATAGGAGCGGTGGCGGAGTGGGTACAACGTTCGCTTCCTCTCCTAAGAATCGTTGGTTCGATCTGGAAATTAAGTCTTTCTATAAACTTAACTGTGAAAGCTTAGGTGATGGAATACTAATATAATTTTCAACAAGACATAAATTTGTTTTAATTTGTATCGATCTCGACTAAATTTAATACACCTTGATAAACCTTAATACATTTTAATACACCTTACACACCTTGATACACGTTAATACACCTTAATACAATTTGATTTACCTTGATACACATTGTGGGTTTTATATGAGATGTAAGAATTATA
Organism: Homarus gammarus; assembly: GCA_958450375.1. NCBI lineage: Eukaryota > Metazoa > Arthropoda > Malacostraca > Decapoda > Nephropidae > Homarus > Homarus gammarus. Next base: position 72,529 of record CAUDMG010002757.1, on the reverse strand, counting down.
AAAAAAAAATCTAAATATGGATATTAAGTTTCATGTCTCTCCTACGATAACAAGATATGTGTGTGTATACTCTTCCGTGTTTAAGATAGGCAGTAGTAGTAGTATAACCTTGTATATTGTTTGTGTAGTGTTATCATTCTTATCTCAACACCTGTACTGTACCTGCATTGTCCCCGCTGTAATAATTATGTATGGTTACTGTTTTGTTTTCTTTTTGAAGTAAAAAATAAAAAAAGTCCTATTGTTATGTATTAATAAAATCCTAATAAAATATCTCTTCTCTAATTGTACTTTTGTGAACTGATAAGGAGTGAATTTTTTTTATGGTTAGAAATTAATTGTATGTTTTTTTTCTTAACAGCTGGTCACGTGATGGCATAGGCGGTGAGCTAGGTACTGTGGGCGGTAGCGTGGGCGTGAGTGGTGGCCGGGTGTGGGTGCGAGGGGCGGTAGCGGGCGGAGCACGGGCGGGGCCAGCTGATGCGGGTGGCTATACTTGCGTGGCAGCTAATGGGGCTGGAACTGATACTGCCCATTTTACGCTCACAGTCATCCAGGAGCTACAGGTCACCGCCCACCCTCCCCTCCAGGTGAGTCAGGTCATCACCCACCCTCCCCTCCAGGTGAGTCAGGTCATCACCCACCCTCCCCTCCAGGTGAGTCAGGTCGTCACCCACCCTTCCCTCCAGGTGAGTCAGGTCATCACCCACCCTCCCCTCCAGGTGAGTCAGGTCATCACCCACCCTCCCCTCCAGGTGAGTCAGGTCATCACCCACCCTCCCCTCCAGGTGAGTCAGGTCACGGCTCACCCTCCTCTCCAGGTGAGTCAGGTCACGGTCCACCCTCCCCTCCAGGTGAGTCAGGTCATCACCCACCCTCCCCTCCAGGTGAGTCAGGTCGTCACCCACCCTTCCCTCCAGGTGAGTCAGGTCATCACCCACCCTCCCCTCCAGGTGAGTCAGGTCATCACCCACCCTCCCCTCCAGGTGAGTCAGGTTACGGTCCACCCTCCCCTCCAGGTGAGTCAGGTCATCACCCACCCTCCCCTCCAGGTGAGTCAGGTCATCTCCAGCAAAAAAATGAGACAGTGAGAAGTAAGGCAGTACGCCCACAGATAAAATGTGAGGGGAAGAGCGAGGTGGTGTGACGGTTTCAGGCGATTTGATTGGCTGCTGATTCAGTGGGGGAGGGTCTCAGTAGGAGGGTCTGAGTGGGAGGGTCTCAGTAGGAGGGTCTGAGTGGGAAGGTCTGAGTGGGAGGGTCTCAGTAAGAGGGTCTCAGTAAGAGGGTCTCAGGTACGTCTCCATTGTTGTGTCGTATGACTCTTGGTAAATCATTTCGCTTTGTGGAAATACCAGTAAATGGCACCTTTTTTTATCGTATCGAAAGCCTATAAATATCAATATCCATTATGGGGATACAGACTCTTGCCTTTCTTATGATTGTATGTCAATTATTTTTTTTGTATTGGTCGTAGTATTAATAGATTCTCGTAGACTAATAATATATACTACGCACCGGTGAACCAAAAGACCGGCTGTATTTTGTTCTTAATGATACAAGCAGCTCAGTATTGCATTAAATCAGTAGCGACTCAGATGGATATATTCTATAGGAATAATTAAGTATATGTTGAGGTCATGCTAGCATTTTCTCCTCTACATAGATGGCGTTTACAGCCAAATAAACGAGGTTTGGACTGGCCATCCAGGCGTTCTCAAAGAGCTTAGCTCAAGTAAACATAAAACATCTGAGCATCAAGGGAGTGGTGGAGGCTCGCCTAATGGAGACTTCATACCCTGACCTTTTGTTGACTCTCCACCTTTTACCTCTTCAACCATCGACGTCTTTATCTTCCACCGTTCTTTTTTCCCTTTGTTCTTCTTCTCTTTCATTAGCTTTAATTACCACATTGTAGAGAGCGTTTTTCAGGCGTGAGAGTAGGCGGCGTGTCAATATTTACCGCGTCTTGAGCCTCGCGGCAACGGGAAGGCAGCGGCAATTTTCATAGAGATGAGAGGCTCGCGCGGCCTCACGCACGGGTCTTCTAGATTCCCATCTGGTGAGTGGCTGTGGGAGCGGCTGATATTGGCAGCAGACGACAGTGAAGCCCCAGGGCCGCCTGTCGGGCGGAGGAGCCGATCTGCTGACTTTCAAAGGCAGGAGACGAGGGAGGAGGCTGTCCTCAGGGCGTTTAAGGGAAAGCGGAGGTGATCGGTGGGAAGTTCGGGCCTTTCTGTACTTCTCATTGAGTGGGAGGCTGATGACTGGAAGGCCCAAAACTTCATTAAAAATCGCCATTGTATTTTTAAGGATTTCTGAGGATCTTGAGCGTTTTTTAATGGTGAAAAAAATATATAAGACCAATTTTATTGCTGTGGCGATATTTTTCCTGGCTTGATCACAACCCATTTGGGGGTTTTGTGAGACACATGAGAAATATCGGTCTCATGAGAAACCTTCATTATTAAGTATTGAATCGATTACTCAAGGAAGCCTTTATAACTCCATCCTCTCGGGTTTCAATAAGAAGAGAATTTAGATCTTTTAACATTCCTATAAAATCCTGGTTGAGAAATACAGAACAAAAACATAGACTAAATCATGTTCTCGTTAAACTCTTCTGGGTGTATAAGTAAGTCTAGGGTGTAGTTGGCTTTGGTGGCTAACAATAAAGTCATAGGAGGTGACAGATAGTGTGGTGGGAGGGGAGGGGGTTGGTGCTGTGCTGGATGACGAGAGCTTCAGGCAGTGGGGGAGTGTTAAGAGCGGTCAGGATGCACCACACGTACACCAGATCTCTCTAATACATAACATGACACGAGCTACAGCCAACGAACACACTCCCCTCACAAGTTCGAGCCAGAAAAACTAACCCCAAAAATATTGAAGAAATATAGTGAGTAAATAAGAAGGGTCTACAGAGATATCTTAACCTAACCTAACCTAATCTAAACCACATCTTCAACATCAAGAGAAAAAATATTATCAGACACAAATATTGAGACTATTTCCTATGTAGTACGTGACGTCACTGAATGAAGAGAGAGAGTAGAGGAAACCCCCATTTGCAAATTTTCATAAGCATTAATTTTAATACTTAATTTCATGCATCATTCATTAACGATAAGAATATTGAAATTACCGGATTAATGAATAATATACATATTTTAACACGTGATAAGAATTCATTACTTTTTCATGAGACTTAAGTTTTACATAAATAGATCTCTTGGCATTTATCATACTGTGTTAATGATCTAGTTTACATGTGTTATATTCTCCGTGTAAATGTTTGTTAAAATTCATAATTCATGGAACATAACAACAACTGTCCTCATTTACATACTTATAAAGCATCTGATACTCGTCCACCCGCCGGTAATGCCTCGTCAGTGCAAGAATATAACTACGATTTAAAGACAAAAAATATCTCATGATAACATTGACGAGTCGAGTTAAAACTGAGGAGGTACACCATGTTAAGTGAAGAGGCGGTGTGGACCATGGTACACATCTTATAGTAGAATAGATTTTAGGTGTGAAAGTGACACCTACACTACGGCCACGACTACCTGTTTTAAGCAGTACTCGATACAACACACTGTGAACTAAGGTGTGTTTTTTTACGGTACACAGAGGCAGTGTAGCCGACAGTGTACTCGACCGCCTTCACTTCCTCAGCTTTAAAGTTAGTTACCGATTCACAGCTGGGGGGATTAGAGTACCGAGGGCGCTAACCAGCAACCCTTAGGACGGGTGGCGAACGAACTATCCACTCGACCACCGCACATCCCCCGAGCTGTAAACTAATATAAAAATATGACCGTAATCCTGGATATACCCGAGATAAAACACAAATTGTATTTTTTTCTTTTCCAACTCAATTGTTAGCGAGCCAGTGTGTGTAACATTTGGCGACTTTGATTCTATTACACAAACGTAATATTTTTTTCGTCGTGTCTTTGTGTCCACGACTTTACCTCACAGATTCATTGTTTCATTTATACTGCTAACTTTATTTTTACCTCCCTTATAGCTCCCTGAATTAGTGACGATCCCTATTTTTTTTCTTTTATATCAATAACTTTTTTTATTTTCATTTTTACAGCAGTGGCAGATGCGTCTCTCTCTCTCTCTCTCTCTCTCTCTCTCTCTCTCTCTCTCTCTCTCTCTCTCTCCTTAATTACTTAACTCACTTAATATATCCTTCCACAACACGCTATTCTGCTCCTCAATCCTCAAAGGCTCGTAAATGAGATATAAATTATTATTCTTTGGATGTGTCTAACAGAACCCTTGTAGTGAAGGTAGAGTCTCAAGTGAACACAGCGGCCATTGGGACTTTCTCAAGGTCACTGTGCCAATGTCCTTACATTACCAGCTGGGTAGGAGAGAAGAGGAGGAGGGAGACAGGAGGGTAGTGGGGAAAGAGTGATGGAGGGGAGGGAGGAAGGATGAAGGAAAGGAGTGTGGAAGTAGGGGAGGAAAGGAAGGGAGGAGGGTGGAAGGAAGGGAAACAGGAAGGTAGTGGGGAAAGAGTGATGGAGGGGAGGGAGGAAGGATAAAGGAAAGGAGTGAGGAAGGAGGGGAGGTAGCAGGGAAGAAGGAAGGAGGGATAGAGGAGAAGGGAGAGGAAAAGAAAGGGATTGATAGGAATTCATCACACGGCCATTTCAAAATTAGGGACCAGGGTCTACGGTTTTGATGGGGAAGTGACGTCAATCTGATGTCAACAGTGTGAAGTGTGTTTGTAGGGGGACGGTGTGGTGGTCATTGTTGTAGTCAGGTGTAGGTTAAGAATCTACCTTTATGTAGTCAGGTGTAGGTTAAGAATCTACCTTTATGTAGTCAGGTGTTGGTTAGGAATCCACCGTTATGTAGTCAGGTAGGTTAAGAATCCACCTTAATGTAGTCAGGTGCAGGTCGATATTACAGTCAGGTGTAGGTTAAGAATCCACCTTTATGTAGCCAGGTGTAGGGCTTCATTATAGTCAGGTGTAGGTCTTCATTATAGTCAGGTGTATGTCGTTATTACAGTCAGGTGTAGGTTAAGAATCCACCTTTATGTAGTCAGGTGTAGGTCTTCATTATAGTCAGGTGTAGGTCCTTATTACAGTCAGGTGTAGGTTAAGAATCCACCTTTATGTAGTCAGGTGTAGGTCTTCATTATAGTCAGGTGTAGGTCGTTATTACAGTCAGGTGTAGGTTAAGAATCCACTTTTACACAGAAATTAGACCTGCAAAACAAATCCCTGAGTAATTAATTGTTAACAAATAACAAAATAATATAAAGTACCAAAATATTTCCTCTTATATACAACTGATATAATAATTTGTTCTTTATTACAATTAACATATGTATAATGTTTATTCTTATATTAAATTAATATATCGTAATGTTTGGTTCCGTATAAAATTAAGACGATATTCTGTAACTTTTCCTTTTATAAGAACAAATTTTAAATGTTTTTTTATATTAAAGTAACAGTGAGGAAAGTAAACGAGCGAGGAAAGTAAACGAGTGAGGAGAGTAAACGAGTGAGGATAGTAAACGAGTGAGGATAGTAAACGAGTGAGGATAGTAAACGAGTGAGGATAGTAAACGAGTGAGGAGAGTAAACGAGCGAGGAGAGTAAACGAGTGAGGATAGTAAACGAGTGAGGAGAGTAATCGAGTGAGGAGAATAAACGAGTGAGGATAGTAAACGATTGAGGATAGTAAACGAGTGAGGATAGTAACGAGTGAGGATAGTAAACGAGTGAGGATAGTAAACGAGTGAGGAAAGTAAACGAGTGAGGAGAGTAATCGAGTGAGGAGAATAAACGAGTGAGGACAGTAAACGAGTGAGGATAGTAAACGAGTGAGGATAGTAAACGAATGAGGATAGTAAACGAGTCACCCTCTCAGTGCCACACAACATTTACGTTATTGGACCAACTAGACTCAATAAATCACTGGCGTTATTTATTTATTTTTCCCAGGAATTAATTGATATATAGCACTTAAGGCTATTATACTCTACGTAATGCTCTATAAGTAATGCCCACATGCACTAAAATGCTCACCTGTGCTATTATTAATGCTCACCTGTACTAAAATAAATGCCCTCACGTACCAAAATGCTCACCTGTACTAAAATAAATGCCCTCACGTACTAAAATACTCACCTGTACTATTATTCACCTGTACTAAAATAAATGCCCTCACGTAATAAAATACTCACCTGTACAATAACAAATCACCTGTACTAATTAACTTTTTATCACCTGAAATATTGTCCCTTTTAAAAATATGAACTAAAAGCATTTATTCTACTACACATCCTCAAGTATAAGTTTATGCTAATAATCAAGAATCATTAGACGGATACTAATTATTCCTCAGCTACTATGATGCTTGTTGACACTCAAGAGATCTTATAACACGAGCTCTGCCTGCCCAGCTTGTTTCATTTCCGCTCTTGGTGATAATAACGAGGGTAGTTAGATACGAATATTATGTTTGTGTTGTCTTATTTTTTATTATTTTTTGTTTCTTTATCCTTTATTGTAATTTCCTTCGTCTCTTGTTATTTATTAGGATTTCTTCTGTATCTTATTTTATCAAGAGTTCTCCTCACACACACACTACACCCACCGCCATCTTGGTTCCCTCACACACTACACCCACCTCCATCTTGGTTCCCTCACACACTACACCCACCGCCATCTTGGTTCCCTCACACACTACACTCACCGCCATCTTGGTTCCCTCACACACTACACCCACCGCCATCTTGGTTCCCTCACACACTACACCCACCGCCATCTTGGTTCCCTCACACACTACACCCACCGCCATCTTGGTTCCCTCACACACTACACCCACCTCCATCTTGGTTCCCTCACACACTACACTCACCGCCATCTTTTTTCCCTCACACACTACATTCTAAAACACATAAAAACAGAATTCCTAAATTTTCTAATATTTATCTGTTGATTTTTTTATAACATTTTCAACTTATTAATAATTAGCAAAGTTTAGCTGCTCAGTCATCATAGGGAATTATTAATTATATCTAATGAACTTAACTTTGAGGTAAGTTATTTAACCTGACTCTTTCTTCCTTAGCATAATAATAATAATAATGACAAAATAATAATAATAATAATAATAGTAATAATAATGACGATGATAATAATAAACTGTCTTTTGTTGACATTATTTTCCTCTATCATAAACATTAAAACTGTTATTCCTTTGTTTACATGGCAGATGGTGTCAGCTGGTAGCCGCGTGACTATAGGGTGTCGTGTGCAGGGAACTCCAGTGGCTGAAGTTCGCTGGTATAAGGACGGGGTGGCCCTCCATCCTCACACCCACTCTCATATGTTGCTGCAGGGGCGTGACACTCTAGCCGTCTCGGGCGTTGGGGAGAGGGACGCTGGCATGTATCAGTGTGTAGCAGCCAATAGTCTAGGGGAAGCACAGGCAACTACCCAACTTAGTGTCAGAGGTAAGGACACGGTAGATAGTGGTGCTTCTAGAGGAGTAGTTGAGGTGTATACGGTAGATAGTGGTGTTTCTGGGAGTAGTTGAGGTGTATACGGTAGATAGTGGTGTTTCTGGGAGTGGTTGAGGTGTATACGGTAGATAGTGGTGTTTCTGGGAGTGGTTGAGGTGTATACGGTAGATAGTGGTGTTTCCGGAGGAGTAGTTGAGGTGTGTACGGTAGAGAGTGGTGTTTCTGGGAGTAGTTGAGGTGTATACGGTAGATAGTGGTGTTTCTGGGAGTAGTTGAGGTGTATACGGTAGATAGTGGTGTTTCTGGGGGAGTAGAAGAGGTGTATACGGTAGATAGTGGTGTTTCTGGGAGTAGTTGAGGTGTATACGGTAGATAATGGTGTTTCTGGAGGAAGTAGATAAAGTATACACGGTAATATATGACTTGGTTGCATCTCACACTATTAGAAGTATTATGGTAGAAACTTGTGGCTCTGTCCCAACATGTTTTGACAGTATTTTCTAAATGATTTATTGAAATAATGATTTTTAGGTGTTTGTGTGATGTTGATGCTGTAAATTAATGAATGTTTTGTTTTTATTTTCCTTTTCCCCACCTTCTCTGACACACACACACACACACACACACACACACACACACACCACCACTATCCACACACACCACTAACCACCACTAACCCTACGGCGGCCCACAGATTCACCGCCCACACTACGACACACCTTCATCGAGCAGACCCTACAACCAGGGCCTCCCATATCACTCAAGTGTACAGCTCTCGGTCACCCCACGCCCGTCATCACCTGGACACTTGACGGACGCCCACTCACACCTTCCAGCGGCCATTACGGAGGGCAGCGTTTGGGCGTGGGCGCGTGGGTGGACATGGGTGGGCAGGTGGTGAGCCAGGTAAACATCAGTAATGTGGATCACCTGGACGGCGGCCTCTACACCTGTACAGCAGTTAACACGGCCGGCAAGGTGCACCACGCTGCCAGGCTTAATGTTTATGGTGAGTCAGTATGGTGAATATAGTGCACCACTGTAGGAGTTGTAATAATAATAATAATAATAATAGTAATGTAATAATAATAATAGTAATGTAATAATAATAATAATAATAATAATAATGATGATGATAATTTTTATAATACTGTAATAATAATAATAAGGCGTCAGTAGGTAAGTATTTCACCTCAACAGTAAATTGGATAGTGAATGATACGTGAAACAGAGCAAAAAGAAAAAAAAATCACATATCTAACACTTACATGAACTCCAAGACTAATGTTACTTGTGTTCCTTTATTGTAAACATTGTAACTTGAGGTGAAGAATAGCTGCAAAGTTCAGTGTTCATCATCAAGTTGAATAATTAATAGGTAAAGGAAGTGTTTACGTGTGGTGTAAATATTAACAATAACTCTCTCTCTCTCTCTCTCTCTCTCTCTCTCTCTCTCTCTCTCTCTCTCTCTCTCAGGTCCACCCACCACGAGAACGCCAACCAATGTAAGTGTGGTGGAAGGCTCTGAGGCGTGGTTGGTGTGTCCTGTGGCGGGTTACCCTATCACCGCGGTATCCTGGACTCTTCACGGGCGTCCCCTCACACCCACCTCCCGCAGGACTCCTCGAGGGGACGGGGCGCTGGTAATACAGACTGTGGAGGCGCAGTATGATGTGGGTCACTATACCTGTACGGCGTCCGATGCTCAAGGACGTTCAGCTACTGCCACCTTCTTCCTCGCCGTTGTCAGTAAGTCTATAATTATATCCGGGTTCTTTGTTGTTATCTTGAGTGAGTCCGTAAGATTTATATCCGGGTTCTGTTTTGTTTTTTGTTATCTTGTTATCGTGACTATTTCTTTGTGATCCTGGCTTCCTCTTCCTTCATATCCTGGCTTCGTTTCCATCCTTTCAGCAACACACAATCTTGCTAATAATATTTACTGATACAAAAGTTTTACCTGACATTTATACTTTTGGGCGCCAGAAGAACAGATCAATGTAGTGTCTCGATACGATGAGTTTCACTTAACTGATTAGCGAAAGAAAAGGCAAAGTGGACGTGTAGGGATAGTCGTGTGTGTGTGTGTGTGTGTGTGTGTGTGTGTGTGAGTGTGTGTGTGTGTGTGTGTGTGTGTGTGTGTTTTTGTGTTCCTCACACCACCCGTCGATTCCATCAGTATAACAATCTCCAAAAGCAGTATTTTAACAAACTTTATATTTTGGTATTTCATAAAAGATAAATATATTTACTTTATCAGAATTACTTTTTCAACTTTGCCATAATTGTGGTGGAGTTCTTTCCTTTCTCTCCTCCCTGGTCCGTGGTTCAGCTCGGGCTGGGTCTCCACGGCGTCCTCCTTCTCGATTGACCACTGGGATGGGTGACCAGTGGCTGTTGACGATGCCGACGGAGGCTTGCCTGCAACCCGTGGTCCTTGACCCAGGTGAGAGGGTGTTCACTCGCGTAAGTAAACACCTTCCCACCTGGGCCTCAGACCACGTTAGGGTGCAGTCGAGTGTGTCTCCTTCACCTATGTGACCCAGATGAGAGGGTGTTCACTCGCGTAAGTAAATGCCTTCCCACCTGGGCCACAGACCACGTGAGGGTGCAGTCGAGTGCCTCCTGCACCTATGTGACCCAGATGAGAGGGTGTTCACTCGCGTAAGTAAATACCTTCCCACCCGGGCCCCAGACCGTTGGAGTGTCTCCTGCACCTGTGGGCCCCAACCACGTGAGGGTGCAGTTGAGTGTGCGTGTGTCCTGAACCTATGTGACTCGGATGAGAGGGTGTTCACTCGCGTAAGTAAACACCTTCCCACCCGGGCTACAGACCACGTGTGGGTGCAGTCGAGTATCTCTTGCACCTATGGGCCCAGATGAGAGGGTGTTCACTCGCGTAAGTAAATACCTTCCCACCTGGGCCTCACACGTGTTGGTGCAGTTGAGAGTTCCTTGAGGTGCCTGAGAAGTCTCCTGCATTTACGTGTGGTTCTTGACTCGGGTGAGAGTCTTGAATAGCATAGTAAACAGGAGAGATGCCCTCGGCACCCAGTCCCGCCAAACAATGCCGTGGAGTCTCTTGCTCCTGGGCGTGATCTTTGACCCAGATGAGAAGGTGTTCACTCGCTTAAGTAAACACCTTCCTACCTGGGCCCCAGACCACGCCTGGGTGCACGGGGACGTGAGGAAGAGGGTAGCAGAAAAGTAATTCCGATAATAAAGCCCAGATGGAAACGCCGTCCTTCACGCCCATGGGAGGACGTCGGGTCATCGCCTCGGGTTGTTCTCACCCGTCTGGATCCCACACGCCAGGATAATAATGTGTGGGGGGTTCCGGCCATGGAGGCGGTCATGACTTCCTTCATGGTAACCAAGGTACTACTGTTACCTTGGGTGGAGCCCCTCCCCCGGGGACAGTCACCTTTTCGTGGTGGGGGAGATTGAGCGCTCCGAGGACCTCACCAGAAGGTCGTGACTGAGGAGCCTGACTAAGAACTGTCCGTTTTTGTGTTTGGTGTTATTTTTCTGGAGATCCGTAATAATTAGTGAAAAGAGAAGAAGAGGCGAATGTGCTCTCCGAAAGCGTGAATTTGTTTGTGATTTCGACGGTAAATATTCTTGATTTTTTTTTCAACACCTGCGAGTGTATTGAAAGTTAATATTTTCAAGAAGTTATATTTTTGCTGACATTAAATTCGACATTGAAGTGAGCCAAAATTGGGAATCTATCTACAAGAAGTCTGTCTGTTTGTTTGTGTGTCCGCACGAGAATCTCGGAAACTACTTTACCGATCTGTAGTGATGACGGATGGTGTTATATGTAGTGATGATGGATGGTGTTATATGTAGTGATGATGGATGGTGTTATATGTAGTGATGATGGATGGTATTATTTGTAGCGAAGATGGATGGCATTATTTGTAGTGATGATGGGTGGTGTTATATGTAGTGATGATGGATGATGTTATATGTAGTGATGATGGATGTTTTTATATGTAGTGATGATGGATGGTGTTATATGTAGTGATGATGGATGGTGTTATATGTAGTGATGATGGATGGTGCTATATGTAGTGATGATGGATGATGTTATATGTAGTGATGATGGATGTTGTTATATGTAGTGATGATGGGTGGTGTTATATGTAGTGATGATGGATGGTGTTATATGTAGTGATGATGGATGGTGTTATATGTAGTGATGATGGATGTTATATGTAGTGATGATGGGTGGTGTTATATGTAGTGATGATGGATGGTGTTATATGTAGTGATGATGGATGGTGTTATATGTAGTGATGATGGATGATGTTATATGTAGTGATGATGGATGATGTTATATGTAGTGATGATGGATGTTTTTATATGTAGTGATGATGGATGGTGTTATATGTAGTGATGATGGATGGTGCTATATGTAGTGATGATGGATGATGTTATATGTAGTGATGATGGATGTTGTTATATGTAGTGATGATGGGTGGTGTTATATGTAGTGATGATGGTTGGTGTTATATGTAGTGATGATGGATGGTGTTATATGTAGTGATGATGGATGTTGTTATATGTAGTGATGATGGGTGGTGTTATATGTAGTGATGATGGATGGTGTTATGTGTAATGATGATGGATGGTGTTATATGTAGTGATGATGGATGATGTTATATGTAGTGATGATTAGACAATATAATAATAACAGTTTAATGCTAAAAAAATATACTTTGCTGTACCGTTGTAGTAAAAAACATGGTGGAACTTACATACACCGTTAATGAACTATTGATGGAAGAAGTTTTGGGGACTGAACAGTGAGACAATGTGGAGCCTCCCGGAGGGTGGCGCCCTACCGTGGCCTGGCGAATAGTGTTTCTGCTAGTCCTTAATAGTTATATATAGATTTATTTGCCATATATCAATAGTAATCGAACATTACGTCTGAGCCAATGATCTACAATGGGGGGGAGGGAGGGAGGGGGCTTCTTAGCCTATAACATTCCGGTAAAAAATATTACTTCGCGTAATTATCAGGGAGCGTTCATCGACTTCGTTTGACTATCGACGTAAGTCTACAGCGAACAAACATTAATCTGTACGTATACCTGTAACTCTGTGACACCTTTACATAACTCGCTTATACGTAGGAAAAAAAATCACCTGAAGAATTTCCTCCCTATCTTATATAGCTTAACACCCTAATGCTAACCTAACATAATGCTGCACTAGCGTAACGCTAACCTAACCTAACCTAGCCTAGCCTAGCCTAGCCTAGCCTAGCCTAACCTAACCACTGCTTTAGGTCAATGAATTTTCTCTCTAGATGACCTGGAATTATTATTGGGAGGTCATGATAGACATAATAGTCCAAGTATTTATAGTCGTTTTTAAATCGAGTTTATACTATACCTAAGTGGTATTTATATACATAGTCTTTGAAGTATGAAAAAATATACACTGATATACTTATGTATTTTCTAGGGTTTTTGTGTATTATTATGGTCCCTATTGTATGCTCGTAATACATACTAAATCCTTCTTAATATATTTTGTGTTTGTGTAATACATCTCACGATCCTGAGTCTCCTTCCCCTAGAGTGTTTAAATACTACATAACATCATTACATATATGAACAAATACCCAACAGTCAAGTCTTTAAATCATTGCAGAGAAGAAATCTTGTTATTATTATTATTAAATGGAATCATAAGTATAGTCTATTATAACTTCAAATATAACAATAACAACATCAGAAAATACAAGTACGGTAACGTATATATGAATGATATTTTTATAAGTGTGTTATTGCAATACATAAATGTTGAATAGAGATCACTGTACTAAAAGAGTCTTAGGTTTTCTTTTTGTCATGAGAGGCTTTGTCTGGTGACTCCATAGCAGAGTCAGAGGGTAATAATAACTTTGAATATCACTAAGACCCTTATTTTATCGTAAAAAACAAGATCATTTTTCATGCAATTACACCATCAAATAACCCAGTCAGTCTTTATATGTTCAATGCATCAGTAAAATCCCACGCCATCATCATCATCATCCCCGTTCCCCAATACACTATACTGCAGCTTCTACTCTGTGCTAATTTCCCTTCAATAGAACTTCATAGTGTGTCATTCTTCTGATTGCTCGTTGGTGGAAATTCCTCGCCGTTTTAGCTGTGTGTCGGAGGAAAGAGGGGGAACTTGAGTCCTCCTTCACAATAAACTGGGTACAGGAGGAAGGAAAATAGGATGATCTTGACTCCTCCATCGCACAAGTTGTATACAGGAGGAAGGAAAAAATGGAAGAACTTAAACTCCTCCTTCACATCAGCCAACACACTCGGGTCATGACCAGTGTTTGTTTACATTCTTCCACCAACCTTCTTCGCTGCCACTTCACCGACAACTTCTCCTTTAACTTGTGTAAATTTTGTAGTGAACTTTACTCCAGTAGTTGTGAAGTCGTCGAGGATTCTTTTTATCAATTATTCAGATGACGAGTGGGAGTTTGTAGTGCGGCCTGAGCTTCTTCTTCTTCTCCCAGCACAGCCAAATCATCTGTCATGACGTGTCTGTTGTTGACGTGCCATCACAAAGTAAATTATTGTACTGTTCCTGCTCCCAGAATTTCTCCTTTGGGTCTTGAGTCTCAAATCTGGTCTTTTATTCCTCACTGCGAGTTATAATTACTTCTTAGCCTTGTGTAGTTAACGAGGATATTTTCATAATTTTTTTCAAGTGTAATTGATTGTACATTACATTGTTATATTAATACGTAAGAGTTGTTGTTTTTCTTTATTGTGTTGTATTATAACTGAGATAACTCTTTCTCTGTTCTATTCGTTCATGTACTCTTCCTGTGCTTTTTTCTACCAGTAATTATATCCAGCTAACATAACCTAACTTTAGACACATACACACACACTCTCTCTCTCTCTCTCTCTCTCTCTCTCTCTCTCTCTCTCTCTCTCTCTCTCTCTCCACAACTAGCAGAAACCTAACCTAACCTTATATCCCCCCCCCCCACACACACACTCATTCTAATTCACCTACTCCCTCCCTCCACTCAGTCACTCACTCACTCACTTTCTTTCTCCCTAACAGAACCTCCAGTATTAGCAGAGCTGAAATTCCCGACTGGCCTGGTAGAAGGAATGCGACTGTCGTTAGCTTGTTCCCTGTTGAGCGGTGACCTTCCCATCAGCCTGAGGTGGTCAAGAGATGGCCGCCCTCTGCCTCGTGACCCCGTACTAACCGAGACCCACTCACAGTTCTTTTCCAACTTGGTGTTTGAAGATATACGAGGTAGACACGCTGGAGAGTATACCTGTACTGCTTCTAACTCTGCCGCCTCTTCCACCGTCACAGCCAACATGCACGTCAGAGGTGAGTGTTGATTTTGGTTTCGTCTCTCTCTCTCTCTCTCTCTCTCTCTCTCTCTCTCTCTCTCTCTCTCTCTCTCTCTCTCTCTCTCTCTCTCTCTCGTAAGTAAAGTGTACTGATCACCTTTAACGAGCGACTATTTGTTGATTAAAATTTGTAATCAGTTTAATTGTATAGCGAATTTAATTGGTAGTGGTCCCATAGCCTTAAATTATTGGTAAGATGAAGTACAGTGACTATATTGACATACTGTGAGTGTTAACAAGGTATCTGTCTGTCTGTCTTCTTTATATTTTAACCTGTATGTCTGTTTCTTCGTCTGTTATGTCTGTCTATCTGTGTGATTGTCAGCCTGATTGTCCGTCTGTATGTCTGTGTTTCTGTTAAACCTGTAATAAAAACAGGTTCATGGAGACAGGACAGAGAATAACAGAATTATAGAACAGAAACTGACAGATGAACCCAAGATGTAAAGAAAGAAATACAGAACTAATAGACAGTAATGAGGTGAATACAGTGATTGGATAGAGGTGCAGCCAATCAGGAGACGCCACGTAGACGCAGCCAATCAAAAGACGCGACACAGATGCAGACAATCAAGAAACGCGACGTAAATGCAGCCAATCAAGAGACGCCACACAGATGAAACCAATCAAAAGACGCGACACAGATGCAGCCAATCAAGAGACGCGACACAGATGAAACCAATCAAGAAACGCGACGTAAATGCAGCCAATCAAGAGACGCGACACAGATGAAACCAATCAAGAAACGCGACGTAAATGCAGCCAATCAAGAGACGCCACACAGATGCAGCCAATCAAGAGACGCGACACAGATGAAACTAATCAAGAAACGCGACGTAAATGCAGCCAATCAAGAGACGCGACACAGACAGAAGGAATGTAGGAAAACAGAAACTAATTAAAAGACAAGAGATAGAAACAGAGACACTGGCTAAGACTGACTAACCTGACACGAGAGAGAGAGAGAGAGAGAGAGAGAGAGAGAGAGAGAGAGAGAGAGAGAGACAAAAACGGCGAAGAAGAAAGAGAGAGAAGAGAAGAGAAACACAGAGGAAAACGAGGAAAAGACGAGGAATAAAATAGTGACAAATAGAGACAGTAAATGAGAGAGAGAGGCGAACTGAGAGAGAGAGAGAGAGAGAGGCGAACTGAGAGAGAGAGAGAGAGAGGTGAACTGAGAAAGAGAGAGAGAGAGAGAGAGAGGTGAACTGAGAAAGAGAGAGAGAGAGAGAATTCTTGTAATACTCAGGAGGTGAAATATAGAGCGGGGTGATTTCCATATATATTGAGACTTGAAGGCATAAGTTTATAGCCGACACAGATTGTCTTTTGACTCTCTTGTTCCAACTCTCCTCTGAAGGATTCCTCTATAACTCTTAAACTCTTTTTATCTCTTAATAACTCCTTAGGTAAGAGTACCGTATGATCTCTTTCCTGTTGAGTCCTGGAGGGATAACACCAGATTATTTTTGTCGTGTTATTGAAAGTAATGTTTATAAAATGGTTGATAAATTAGAAAGTTTAGTTTTTTGTAACTTTTTATAAGTATAAGATCTGTTTAGGGAAGAAACTGTTCTAATTAAACCTAAAACTTGACGTCATAGGAGGAAAGTGTCTTAATTAAACCTAAAACTTGACGTCATAGGAGGAAAGTGTCCTAATTAAATCTAAAACTTGACGTCACAGGAGGGAACTGCGAACAATAAAAAAATGGCCATAAGTATTGGACACCAGGGAAAATATAACGAGGAGGAAGAACTATTCAAGGAACATTCCCACTTTGATTCAGGAAACCCCACTACATAAGAATGGAGGAAACTGCAGCTGGCCTATTAACCCATACTGGGCAGTCCCATTTACACCCAACCCCTATTGCTCATATATCCACCCAACCTATGTTTGAAGCTATCCAACGTATTCGAGTTAATGATGATGTTTGGTAACTTGTTCCACTCGTCCACTACTCTATTTTCAAATCAATGTTTACCTATTTTGCGCCTAAATCTAAATTTGTCTAATTTAAAACCATTGTTATGAGTTCGCTCCTGGCTGGATAGTTTGAGTACCTTTGTAATGTCCCCTTTTGTTTAGCCCTGACTTCCATTTATACATCTCTATCACTCTACGTCTCTCGAGGGAGTGCAAATTAAGATGCTTTAACCTGTCTCTGTACTCAAGGTTCCTAATGCCCGGGATTAGTCTTGTCATTCTCCTCTGAATTCTTTCTAGGGATTCTATATCCATTCTGTAATACGGTGACCAGAACTGAACCGCGTAATCCAAGTGAGGTCTCACAAGCGCAAGATATAATTTTAGGATGACCTCGCTAGTCTTGTAACTAACACTCCTTTGTATGAACCCAAGTACTTTATTAGCTTTGTTTCGAGCAAATACACATTGTTTACTTGGTTTAAGATCCCTACTTATCATTACTCCTAAATCTTTCTCACAGTCGGATTTCTCAATAACATCGTTGTTCATCCGGTATCTGGTTCCCTGTTTACATCTCCTAGACTAAGTACTTTACATTTGTCCTCATTGAATTTTATCTTCTGTCTTACTTCTTCTATCTTTCCTCTGTCTTCTTCTACTTTTTCTTCTTCTAATTTTCTTTTTCTATCTTTCTTCTTCTATTGTTTTTCTTCTGTCTTTCTTCTATATTTCATCTGTCTTCTTCTGTCTTTCTTCTATCTTTCCTCTGTCCTGTAGTTGTGTTCTGTACGTGATCACTTATGAGGAAAAGAATAACTCGTGTGTGTGTGTGTGATAGAGTAGTGAGTAGTTGATCATTTTTTTGAGTCACGTGTGTATACTCTCTCTCTCTCTCTCTCTCTCTCTCTCTCTCTCTCTCCTACGCATCATAATTTATATCCGTTTTCTTTCCATCTCTTCTTCTTCATTTCCTCCTTCTCTCCCTCTTTCCCTTTCCTTATCACCACAAGCCCTCCCCCCATAATAAACAGAGGATACACACACACACACACACACACACACACACACATTCATCTGTCAATACTATGAAACAAAATACAGACGAGTTCACAGCAGCAGCATCAGGGTATATATATGTTTTTTACGTCAAACGAATGTAAATCTAATTTAATATTTAATTCAGTCACTTAGTTATATTGCAGTGCACTTAACTGCATCCCATACACGTGTGTTAAATATTAATTGATGACAAATTTCACTACGCATGGGAGTTGGCATCGTCAAAAAGGCACTCAGAGTCGGGGTGTCAGTAGCGATGCAGATTTTGCCCTCGACTAAAATGCACCGCCTACATCGCCATAATCCTCACACGTTCGTTATGTTTTTGCTTTTTTTTTCATAACCTAATCTGACCTGACCTAACCTGACCTGACCTGACCTGACCTAACCCAACCTCATCTAACCTAATCTAACCTAACCTAAATGGAAATCAAAGAATACATTTAGTCATGGTTGAATCTTGGTACATTGGCCTTCTTATCTGTGTTTGTCCGCTAATATACTTTTACGGCAACAGGGGCAAAAGGCTGGTGTGTATATTGTTGACAAATCGCTCAAAGTTGTAACCAAAATATACTCATCCTTTGACCGAAATCTATGTGGTGTAGATTACTTAGATGTGTTCTCAAGTTTTCTGTCAATCGGAGAATTTGTTTGTACGAAGAATTGAGAGTTCGAAGCCAGAGCGACGACACTAAAGCCAACACGTGGAAAATCTTTGTTGATTTACGATTAACATCACTTGGTTACGGTCGCCACTTTTCCATGCATATAATTTTTGTATTTAAATCATGTGAAGAAAAAAAAATCACATGACTGAATTGCCTCCAGGCCTGATATACCTAACATGTTAAAATTCCTTCTATGATACATTTTAACGAGACAGGTACTTTGGCATGATAGTTTTCTGAATCATAGTATATTTTTTCAACATTTCTTATATACCCAGAGAAGGAAGCGTATTATAAATTATCGGGTTTTTTTTTTTTTGTCTGTATGTCTTGTTAAACTGTGGATAAACAACTAAAACGTGTGGTGCCTAGTTTCCAAGATAATCAGGGAAGAAGATTTTAAGATTTTGCGCCGTTCTCTGTTCATTTCTTCAGTGATATAGGAACAGTGTATAATGTTAGGTGTAGGAAGTGTACAGTACTTGGTGTTGTAGCCGACAGTATACAGTCCAGCAAAACTCTATTGTTATTCCCTTCACCATTCCTCGTTGCTGAGTCTCACGTGACCTGCATGGTGCGCCCCCTCCACCACTAGGATTCTTGTGTGGTCGTAGGGTATTTTTTTTTTTTTTTTGTCTCCATTTGTTGATAGTGTTGTAATGGGGAAAGTCTTGAAGGTATCATGAGTGTAGACTGTAATGTATGGAAGGTCTAATTATTGTTGATGTAACACCAAAGGATTCCTCAATGGTTTCTACTATATTTTTCGTGGGAAGTTAATAGGTATTTTGAAAGATTCGTAAGTTTATTTTTTGAGCTACAGTTTTTATTGTGTATCTAACAGACTCACTTAAATATTGACAAAAATACATCATCGAAAAGCTGTCTAACCGTAACTTTTTTAATATTTATTCTGAAAAATAATCCATAATTAGAGTCTCCTATTTTCGTCACTCGTCAGTTGCACTTGATGATTTCCGCGTCAATGTGTCTAGTAAATAGTTGATGAGAATTGACTTGTTATACAACGTAATGTATTTTAACCTTGAAAGAAATATTTTAAAGTTAGTTTCGTCAATATACGTTAATGTGCCTTCTACCACAGCCGAGAGATTAGTGGCTTCAGAATTTAACTCATAAATTCTGCATGAATATCCGAGAGAGGTCGAGGATTTGTCGATATTAATTTGGCAGTTTGGAAAATGTGGGCTGGTGGCGTGCAAAATATAGCGGATTTTTATCTGGCCGACCGATGATTTTGGCTGGCGGTGAGTCGAGGGTAATGCGGTGTGATAGACTTCCAAGCCCTGAGGCGAGGGTAGCTTCACGTTCCTCCTCTGGCGTTAACGGAGATGTTAATTTTTTCATACTTGAATTCCTCTAAACTTATGAAAACTGAATAAATGAAATAGAAAAATAGAAATAGTGAAAAATTTTGTGTTTTGTTCAAGATAACGAATACGTGGTGAATCAGTTTCCTTTCGTCTCGTTGGTGAAGGAATATCCACCTTATCCTTGTGTACAGTCATTAGCTAAACTTAATCTTACCGTGTTGACTCTCCTGTATGTGTCTCATTAACTGTATCACTGATTTACAGGTTCATGTACTAGATGGTTTGAGTGTTCGTGAAGCCTCGAAGCACTTTATGATCCTTACTGAACCCTCATCACCACTGTTCGGATATTTTTCTGAAGCTTCGTGGCTGGTGTTGACGGAGAGATGGGGGTCATGAGTGTGTGTGTGTGTGTGTGTCAGCCTTCACAACGCCTCTCATTTTAGTTGTGAGGTTTGTGAATATCTGTTGCTCGTTGGCTGAAAATTTTAGTGAGTGGAGTCATCTGGTCTTTTCACATGTTATCTATGAGAGAAAAGGAGACTCGACCCTGTTTAAACTCTCAGAGCTATAGTGACCACAGATGTTATACTCGCTTCTGATTGGTTCTCTTGTCTTTTTGTGTCTTTTTTTTTACTGGTCGGATTTATGTTTTAGACATTTATATTGTAACTTTTCGAAGATCTACGTCAATGTTTACCACTCGTCTCTTTACAATTCATTTACATTGTGGTCGATTGTATTTTTTTCCACCTGCTCACATTTAATTGGCTAACGGTCTTTTTGCTTAATATTCATTGGTTGATTTTATATTATACAGATATCGATGTAAACAACTTCATTTACATTAACTTTTTTATAAACATACAAATAAAACGGCGGATTTCGAGGAAGTTTACAGAATTTTGTTGCCAATAAGATAACTATTATCGCTCCGTAGTTAATAGTTTAAGGATTCTGATGTTATTTGTTGCATATTGCTTTGCCATAGCTGAATTGATTCTGTTTGGCCGTATAGATGGAAAGAGGGTCTCAGACAGTGTAGCAACAAGAGTCTTTATCTTGAGTCTATACACGTGAAGTCATTGTAGTTGGAGCCTCTCTCTACCGCCTTAACCCCTTGAGTACGATGTCTTATCCCTAGAGTACGATGATTTTTACCCCTTAAGTATGATGCTTTTTACCCTTTGAGTATGATGATTTTAAACCCCTTGCGTATGATGGTTTTTATCCCTTGAGTACAATGACTTTAGGATGATCGTACTCAAGAGATTAGAATCATGGAACTCAAAGGGTAGGGTTAAAGTCATCGTACTCAAGGGATTGAACTATCCTATCTGTGAAATTAGGTACGATAAAGGGTAAATCATTCTACAGCGAATGATATTACCACTACGCCTTACACCTGAACAACCGTGTGTGTGTGTGTGTGTGTGTGTGTGTGTGTGTGTGAATTCATATTCCCGCCAACACACTCACTAGAAAATAAATGTTGATGAGCGCCACACCTCCAGGGTTAAAAGAGCATTAGTTGGGTCCTATGTAAATATGTTTAATTTGGGTTGAAAAATATTGACTAGCCTCTTCGGTATTTGAGAGAGAGAGAGAGAGAGAGAGAGAGAGAGAGAGAGAGAGAGTAGCCTGCTGACTCAGTAAATATTTATTCCCGGCAGACTTCAAGGGGTGTTTGGGAAGTTTATAAGAACACAACCATATAAAAAAAAAACACAGGTAAAATAAAAAAAAACAGGGTCAACCAATTAACCTTCAAAGACCCCCAATCATCACTTCATCTCACCTGGGTACTGGGGGAACTGGCTACTGCATCTTAAGGTCAGGTTGTGATGTTAAACTATAATGTGTTTGTGTGTTTACTAAGGTGTGTTGGGTGTGTTTGGTAAGGTGTGTTGGGTGTGTTTGGTAAGGTGCGTTATGTGATTATTAAGGTGTGTTGGGTGTGTTGTTTGTAGATGTCTTATTAGGACATACTGCCATAATACTCTCTCTTCGTGTCACTAGTTTGTAAAGTTCTGAATGTGTTGCTGTAGTCTGTTGTCAAGTAGTTGTGTTGTACTGCTTCACTTAAACACTGTTTTTCTCATTGTGTTACTTAAAAAAAATGACTAACTTATGTTGTATAAACGCTACTAAACAATCATACTGTAAACATGTGTGAATTGCTGTTATTTGTCGAGATCTGAGTGACTATCAGACACCAATGGAGTCACGTTTCATGTTTTCGACGACGCAAGCAATCAGAGAGCAATTTTCGTCTCTTATCATTTTTCATATCGACGAAATGGGGTCAATTGAGTACCATGTAGTTTGTAACCCATTTGTATTCTGGGCAATGGTTGTTACCTACTGAAGATTGTGTTGGCTGAATGTTATGTTTATCTAATGGGGTTATTTTTTCCTCATTTTAAAGATGGAAAAATACAGTTGTGTAAATATTGATATCGGGGATTTTTGACTGAACTTTGAAGTTTTAATACATACATACATACATACATACATACATACATACATACATACAAATAAATAAGGGTACGTGTGCATTTAAATTTCCTGTGTGTCACTTCAATAAAAGGTTAAAATATTTGATGTTAGTTTCCAGGTGATGTGATGTATATATATATAAAGTGTAGGTAGTGTAGGTGTGGTGCTGAGTCGCTACACGGGTTCTGGTGTGTGGCTGACTTATGCTAACAACTCCTGTGTGTGTGTTCGAGGTCTTGCTATGTACTGCAGCGGGGATTTGTTTTTCTTCACTGCCTCTTTTCTCCCCCTTGATTCCTCCCTGCTCCTACCCTCTCCATTCCTTTCTTCCCTTTTCTCTCGCCCCTTTTCCCTTCTCCCCCCTCCCACCTCCCACCCCTTCTCCCCCCTCCCACCTCCCACCCCTTCTCCCTCCTCCTCTGAGAAAACAGTATATTTTTTTTTCATATATTGGTTTAACAATTACGGGGGAGAGTTAGTTTCCCTGCGTGGCGGGTCTTGAGGAATTATCGGGAAGTGAGAGCCTTGAAGCCTCCATCCATCAGGCTCCCTCGTCCCGGACACACAAAATCCCTACAGGGAGAGGCGGCGGGAGAGGGGCGGGGATCATCCTGGTCCTATCTATTTATGTTTTCTTTCTTTCTTTGAACGTGAAAGTTGGTCCCGTAGAGTACACGAGGAGATGGCTTTCATTTTCCCCGAGTGTAAAAATTTGGTACAGTTGCCCCCATTTATAACTGGGTATAGTGGATGGCGTGTTTTGTGAGATGTGGCACCACTGTTTGTTTACATCGTGGTAAAATTAGCAGAATGGACAGAACTACTCTCACTATAGTAACCACCAAGGATGCTAAATAATCTGTGCCCCCCATCCCCCCATCCCTCGCGCCTCTGTCTGTGAATTTATGCATTTCCTGTATGGTTATAGTTTTAATATAGATTACCAAGTAGAACGTCATTGGCTCCTGTCTGGTGGGCGGTGGTGCCATATCTCACAAAACATGCCAACCACTGTACCAGTTATAAATGGAGGCAACGGTACCTATTTCCAGCTGGTTGGTCGGGAGATGATCTGAACACCAGCTACTGATCCCTAAAACTGGAGCTACACCTTTTTAAATGCTGTAGTTATAATGATACAAGAAACAATGCTAACTACTGTTTTAAAATCCTTTGTTCTTTATGGAAATGATTTAATTTATAACAAAAACTGGAAATAGTTGCAACGGTGTGAGGATTTTAACAAAACTACACAGAAGAGTTATGTTGGTGAGTCAGTCAGTCAGTCAGTCAGTCAGTCCGTCAGTCAGTATCTCACGAAATTTGTTCATCAGCTCCCTAACCTAACCTAACCTAACCTAACCTAACCTAACCTAACCAAGTCGTAGAATAAAATGCTTCATCTTTTTCTCACCAACCAAACTCTCATCACCATCGTAAGCGCCACTGATGGATGACCTGGTGACTGTTGACCGTGAGTCTCCGGGTGAGTCCTAGTGAGTCTCTTGGTGAGTCTCCTGGTGAATCTCCTGGTGAATCTCCTGGTGAATCTCCTGGTGAATCATTCTTTATAGCAGATATTTTCACCAGCGGACGGGCATTTTTACTTACGGGAGAACCAACAGCAGTAAAATCCGTTAATGAGAGGTGTCCGTTTCTGAGTTTCCACGAAGTCCAGCATATACCTCAAAATACCGGTCCGTTATTGTTGTCCGCTAATGGAAGCCATAATGTGTAGAATTCCCAGATTAAGAAAAAAATTTTGCCATATCCCCAAAAAAATTTCCGTGTGAACTTCTTAGGTCAGGTTAGGATAGATGATACAATATGAAATAACATCAAGTTAGCTCAGGTAAATATACGGATTAGAGAAGATATTTGGTGAAGTTAGATTTAAATTAGCTTTAGTAGGATAATAATCAAGATTAGTTTAGCTTACATTGTCCGGATGAAGGTTTAGAAAAATATGTTTATATTTTCAAAGTTCACCCGATAATGAGAGCAATATTTACCCTCTTTGACTGTTATTCTATCGTTCATGAAGTAATGGACGACTAACGATGTTTTCTTGTTCCCTGTTGTGTCTTCGTCGTGGGTGATAAAACACTAATTGTATTGTTCTTCTTTTGCAGTGCCTCCGTCGTGGGTGGTGGAACCTCAGGATGTGGCTGTGGTGGGTGGTGAGGAGGTAGCCCTTGAGTGTCACGCCCAAGGCACACCCACACCCACCCTCACCTGGAAAAGAACTACAGGTAAGTGACAAGGGGTAATAAGGAGATAAGGAACAGTGGTTAAAATCAGCTGTTGTTTGTTTACATTAGGGAGGTTAGTGAGGATTTGTGTGTTTAGACTGAAAAGGAACCTCACTTGCCTTAGGGTCGGGTTTGTCGCTATGGAGGTGATAAGATAGAGTTCAGACTTAATGGATTTGTGTTTTATTAAAGTTATGAGTCTATTCCTCGCTGATAGATACCTGTACTTGCATATTGCCTCAGTAACAATACATCGTTTGTATTGTGAAGGGATGTTGGATGGTGTAGACTGAAGGGGATTTAACTATGGGGGAAGAATGGAGTCTCCTTGTTTACAGTACATCTCGGGGCTGTCTCACCTGGTTATAAACACACTCTTGGCGTTTCCTAAGCTTATAAGAATCCTTGATAGAAATTATAGTAAAGTTTATTGTAAGTTTCTGGTATTTTGCGAATAACTTTTATCTTTATAATCTATTATGGTTATAGTTTTTCTTGAAATATTTAATACTAATTTACAGATGGTTTTGAATAATGAATGGGCATAATGGTCGCCTAGTGTAACAGAGTCGTATTTGTATGTTAAGTCCAGTGGGTAAAGACCAAATTCATCTCTTGTCACTGGACTGCCAGCCACAGATCCACCGACATCATCTCACACAAGGTTGACCATAATACCTAATGACTCGCATCATCCAAGCTTACATCATCATCCCCGCCACCATAACACGACCATCCTACGTAATGGACGGTGGATCAGTTTAATACCTCATACCAGTAGTGTTTATGCCATACTGACCTAGTTATTCAGGAGCTGTAATAATCTCCATTTATCTACGTAATTATTCCAATGAGGTCACTACATCCTCATTTCCGGTATAGAGTTTCCGGTGTTGTTTGTGACGATAACACTTTAAATTGGGTTAAAATGCTTCAGTGTAAGGTAAATTCTTTCGTCGGTAAAGTAAGTCCGTTTTTAAATAGCATCAGTATCAGGTGTGTTAATCAAAGCCCATCAGGAGTAAGAGGATTCACACGGTGAGTTAATCCGACACATTTACATATGAAAGACGGCAGTTTATAGCTGGTCATTCATCGCCATTGTTCAGTTGGGAACCACGGGGCCGCACCAATGGGATCACCAACAATATGCGTAGCAGCTGGGGTAGTGGCTAGCTAGTAGGTGTGGTGGCCAGGTAGCAGGTTTGGTGGCCTTGTAGCAAGTTTGGTGGCCAGGTAGCAGGTTTGGTGGCCATACAGTTTTCCTCTGGCCTTTAGAACTGTGTTGTGGTGAAGGAACAGACAATTTTGACCCATAATTACAGTAAATGGCCTTTCTGGTGCGTGCTATTCTTTCCCGTAAGTAGTGAGAAGCAACTATTAGTGAAATCAATTACGTGCAATTTAGTAGATGGGGAGTTGATTGTTGTTCAGTGCCAGGTGTGTTGTTCAGTGCCAGGTGTGTTGCTCAGTGCCAGGTTTGTTGTTCAGTGTCAGTTATGTTGTTCAGTGCCAGATGTGTTGTTCAGTGCCAGATGTGTTGCTCAGTGTCAGTTATGTTGTTCAGTGCCAGGTGTGGTGTTCAGTTTTTCCTCCTTTGTCCATCTTTCAGGGAGACTTACAAAAAACCCTAAAAGAACGTGAGTCTTCAAATTGGTTTTACGATTTTTTTTTTACCGCAGTTGGCATTTTTTATTTTATTTTTTTATTTTTTTTTTATTTTTTTTATTTTTTTTTCAGTCGTCTTGTTGTGGAATTATCCTCTAACACGAACGCGCTTCAGAGAGGTAAACAGAACTATGATGTATTACTGGTGAATATTTTACGATAATTCAGGTATAAGTGAGGCATTAATAGATGGTAAGAGTTGTTGCATTACAGGTGAGGGATGAGACGCACACACACCGTCTTTTGTCACCTCCACACGCCATGTTGATCCTGTGAATACATGACAAGGTTCAGCTCCAGGAAATATGTGTAGTAGTGTACCAGTGTTTACTTTGTACTTACTGTAGTGGGAGGCCGCATACTTCCCTGATGCACCTCACCCCCCACCTCACCCCACCCACCTCACCTCACCTCACCTCACCTCACCCCACCCCACTCCACTCCACTCCACCCCGCCTCCTCCCCTTCTCCTCCCAGGTGTTTTGTGTCACTATTATCATTACTATTATACCCCCATCACTAACATACCACGCTGTTTTATTGACCCAAGGAAGAATTTTTGTATCTCAAAGTGCAGTGGAGATTGATCACACACACACACACACACGCTGGCACCAGGGGCAGAGGGAGGCTTGGTATCTCCATCTCTTCTATATGCAAACAAAGAAAAAAAACGAGGAAGACTCAATGTGTGCCGGTGTAGCCAGAATGACAAGTTAAAAAAATAAAGTTACGATGGATGAAAGAAAATTTAAAGTGTCTCAGTTCTGAATGAAGTTAAGCTGAGGAGCAGAGAGGAGAGGTATGTTAGGAATAAGTGAGAAACATAAAGTCCAGAGTGTCTGAAAATATAAGAAATAAAGGTAAGACTGTGAGTGATGAAATGTGAAGTAAAACGATGTGGACTCATCTCCAGAATATATGCATCAGGCTATGAGAGATGGGTTATGGATGAGGACTCTATAGGTGAAAAATGCGAAAAATCGAGAGAAAAAGAAAGTGATTTTGGGGAAGATAAGAATCAGTGTGTTGAAAGGTTCATTGTGAGAGATTAAAACATAAATCAGTAAGGTGAAAAGGAAAAGTGGATTGGATTTAGGAACATTATTGCATGCCAGAAATAAATGGAAATAGATGAAGACTGTTAGTTATGTATATTGAAAGATAACTAATGGTGGTGAATATGTGGTTTTAAAAGATAGCAATTTATAAGTATACATAGACAGTGGCTAGACACATATCATGGGGATAACATGTAATAAAAACAATTGAATATAAGGGTAGAATGAGAGGATAACAGTGCTTGAAATGTTGAAGAGGTCATATGAGGTCAATTGTTAGTGAGGATTGGTGACAGTAGGGAGGAATAAATCATTTTAAAACAGTAGATAAAAACAATGATATAATAAAACAAAAATAGATGTCAAATGAAGAGGTTTGTTACCAGGATTTTATAGAGGTACAAGATATCATATGGGATCAAAGGAAGGAAGTGAAGATGAGATTACACGAAATAACCTAGTACAGTAATTAACTCAAGATAAAATTCAATCCCTAACTCTTGAAAAAATAAAATAATAAAATAAAAAGTTCACAATTGACGAGGAAAAGTTGCTCAGTGAGGGAAAACTGTGAGAGGATTTAAGATGAAAAAGCAATACAATTAATGACAAGAGTTAAGAGTATTTGCATTAAAAAATATGAGTTAAAAATATCTACTGAATATGAAGATTTTTATATGTGCATTTATGAGTCTTAAGAAAAAACGTAAAATATAATTAATAGAATACTGTTATGTTTACTATTAAAAATGAATAAGATAAAGTAGAGATTATTGACTCTTACTCCTAGTTGATATAGAGAGTGAAGCAAAAATATCATAGTCTGTCAGGAAGAAAATAAATGACTTCTAATGAAAATAAAACTACTGCATATATTTATAATGTGGTCTTGCCTGTTTGGTAGTTTCATATATGAATTACTAAAAATGATATAGAGGGCAGTAGCTTGTTTAAAAGGCATAATGAGGATAAATAGAAGAAAACTTACCTGCTTTAGTAATGACAATAATGAGTAATTCTGAAGGTAAACTTACAGCTGTTAGTGACTATTTATAGAAGTGTGTACAGTAGGTGAAAGTTATTAGTAAATATGAACTAAAATACGTTGATGAAATAAAACAAAGATGGGTGACAGGTAGATGTAAGAGGTAGAAATTATAAGTAAAATGACAGGGATGACAGGTAGAAATGGCAGTTACAAATGACAAGTAGAAATGACAGGTAGAAATAGAAAGGTAGAAATGACAAGTAGAAATGACAAGTAGAAATGACAAGTAGAAATGACAGGGATGACAGGTAGAAATGACAGGTATGAGACAGGTAGAAACGACAAGCAGAAATGACAGTTCGAAAAGACAGGTATTAGAGAGAGGTAGAAAGGGCAGGTAGTTAGAGTGGATAGACCAGTGAGGTCAACAGTGGTTAGGTGAATTAAATCTTGGAGTAGCTGAGGGAATAAAGTTAATTGATGCGTTTATCAATGCATAGAGAGAGAGAGGGAGGGGGAGAGTGAGGGAGGGTAAGAGAAAGGAAGTGGAAGGGAGAGAGAAGGGAAGAGAGAGTGGAGAGAGAGAGAGAGAGAAGGGAGAGATAATGGAAGAGAGGAGAGAGAGAGAGAGAGAGAGAGAGAGAGAGAGAGAGAGGTAAATAGAATGGAAGAGAGGAGAAAGAAAGAGAGACAGGATAGAGAGAAAGGAGAGAGAAATAGAATGGAAGAGGGGAGAGAGAAAGGA
Source organism: Homarus gammarus (assembly GCA_958450375.1). Classification (NCBI taxonomy): domain Eukaryota; kingdom Metazoa; phylum Arthropoda; class Malacostraca; order Decapoda; family Nephropidae; genus Homarus; species Homarus gammarus. The sequence continues at coordinate 43,404 of CAUDMG010002757.1, read as the reverse complement.
AGAGAGAGAGAGCAAAATAAAAAGATTAAAAAAGAAAAAAAAATGAATAAATAAAGAAAAAATCCCAATACCAGACACTACAACTAATAAGAAATACAAATATACCAAATATATATATAACGTTAGAAAGGTATAATACTCAGGTAAGATCTTTAGGGTGTTAGTATACCCCGTTCACTGTTACATATTGCATTGTTGCCTCATAATGCTTGTACATAGTTGATAGTCAATGTTCATCCATAATTCCTACAATCCGTCGGGGTGGTGGACACGATCAATAATGGAGTGTTTGTATTGGTGATGTGGTCAGTTTGGGGGGAGGAGACGTGGTGGTGTTGTCAGAGGGTGTATGGTGTTGTCAGAGGGTGTGGTGGTGGTGTTAGAGAGGGTGGTGGTGTTGTCAGAGGGTGTGTGGTGGTGTTAGAGAGGGTGTGTGGTGGTGTCAGAGGGTGTGTGGTGGTGTCAGAGGGTGTATGGTGTTGTCAGAGGGTGTGTGGTGGTGTTAGAGAGGTGGTGGTGGTGTTAGAGAGGGTGGTGGTGTTGTCAGAGGGTGTATGGTGTTGTCAGAGGGTGTGTGGTGTTAGAGAGGATGGTGGTGTTGTCAGAAGGTGGTGGTGTTGTCAGACGGTGTGTGGTGTTGTTTAGATATACTTTAGGTGACAACATCATCAACAACAACACGTTATAACAAAGACTTAAATTGTTTTATTCATTAATTATTTTGTTCTTGTCATATCCGTCGTCAGAATCAGGTCGTTTCGTCACTTTTCTCCAGAAGATGACACAACATAATTTACACAATACATTTCGAGTTAAATAAATAATAATTTACTCCGTCGTCGTTGTTGTTGATATGTTTTGGGGAATTGTTTTGTAATGTTGTAATTGTTGTGAGAGGGAAGTTTTTTTTGTTTTTGTTTTTAGAAGAGTATAACGTTTGATGATTGAAATATTGTTGACTGATATTTACTACCACGTATTATTGTCCAATGAACTGTGAACAATGAACTAAAGTGTTGGAACTAATGATTGTACAGTGTCTGGTGAGGCTGGTGGAGGGAAGGGGGGTTGAAGGTAAAGAGGAGGAGGAGGAGAGAGAGGGGGAAGGTGAGGGGGTTGGTTGGGTCAGGAGGGATGAGAGGGAGGCGAGGAGGGTAGAGGGGATTGTTGGGGGAGGAAGGTGAGGGGAGAGAGAGGGAAGGTAGGGGGAGAGGGGAGGGTAGGAGAGGTGGGGGAGTTGGTTAATTGTAATTGATATCGTTTTATTGCCTGATATTACTCGGGTGTAGACCGTTTGTTGCCACTGTTGCCATCACCAGTACAATCATCACCACTTTTACCATCACCTTTGTTGTCATTACCGCTCCTGTCATCATTATAACTGTCATTACCACTGTTTACATCACTCTTGTCAATATCACTATTATCATTATAACTACTATTGTCATTACTCTTTTTCATCACCATTGCAATAATCATCACTACGAACACCACTGCTAACACCTCTACTATCACCATTACTAACACCACTACTGTCTCCCTTTCAAAGATGAAGTCAATAGTGGAGTGTCCCTTTCAAAGATGATGTCAATAGTGTGGTATGCCCCTTTCAAAGATGAAGTCAATAGTGGAATGCCCCTTTCAAAGATGAAGTCAATAGATGAATGTCCCTTTCAAAGATGAAGCCAATAGATGAGTGTCCCATTCAAAGATGAAGTCAATAGTGTGGTATGCCCCTTTCAAAGATGAAGTCAATAGTGGAATGTCCCTTTTTAAATTACCTGTCTATATACTTCAACTCAATTCTCTTGCCCTAACAGAGATGAAGTCTAACAGAGCCTAAGATTTACATTTCCATATTAAACTCAAATTGGATTCTTTAATATGCATCAGTTTTAACTTCTTCATTATGCAGTTTGATTGAAGGATTTTTTCAATAGTTTCTACATAATGAAGATAAAAAATTTGTTCCAAGTAAACCAGAATTTGTATAAATCCTCTGGACATAACATAACCTAACCTAACCTAACCAAACCTCGAGTATCCAACAACCACATAGTGACACAGTGGCTTGTCTTTGAGTACTATGTGGTCTAACGGCTTGTCTTTGAGTACTATGTGGTCTGGTGGCTTGCCCTTGAGTCCTATGTGATCTGGTGGCGTGTCCTTCAGTACTTTGTGACCTGGTGGCTTGCCTTTGAGTACTTTGTGGTCTGGTGGCTTGCCCTTGAGTACTATGTGATCTGGTGGCTTACCCTTGAGTACTATGTGATCTGGTGACTTGCCCTTGAGTACTATGTGATCTGGTGGCTTGCCCTTGAGTACTATGTGATCTGGTGGCTTGCCCTTGAGTACTATGTGATCTGGTGGCTTGCCCTTGAGTACTATGTGATCTGGTGGCTTGCCCTTGAGTACTATGTGATCTGGTGGCTTGCCCTTGAGTACTATGTGATCTGGTGGCCTACCCTTGAGTACTATGTGATCTGGTGGCTTGCCTTTGAGTACTTTGTGGTTTATCTCAGTTGTGAAGAAGAGAATGGACTCAATACTGAGGTGAAAGAAATGGCTTGTTGTAATGTATTATTGTCATCACTATTATTTTGCATCACTACTTTTATCATCACCACTCGTATCACCTGTAATTACCACTATTGTCATCACTTAACATAATTTGTCATCATTATTATTAGCATTACCTGTTATCACTTAACAACACCATCATCACTATTATCATTACCTGTCATCACTTAACATCATTCATCATCATTATCATCACTGTTATCATTACCTGTCATCACTTAACATCACCATCATCATTATTATCATTACCTGTCATCACTTAACATCATTCATCATCATTATCATCACTATTAGCATTACCTGTCATTACTTAACATCATTCATCATCATCATCATCATCACTATTATCATTACCTGTCATTACTTAACATCATTCATCATCATCATCATTACTATTATCATTACCTGTCATCACCTAACATCATTCATCATCATCATCATCACTATTATCACTACTACTGAAAAGGTAATTGATTCATGACCTCATAACATTCTCCAAGTACATATAAAGATATAATAACAATAATGATTACAACAACAACCTCTAACCAACACGAAAACAACAAATAATGTCTACCACAACTAATAACAACAATAACAAGTAAAACAACAACCACAATTACTGTAATCCCTATATCTATCTTCTATATATCATTGACCTTCATTATATCTACTCCCCATTTATTCGATTTCCTCTTTACCCTTGTTCTCTGTCTCTCATCTTTCTCTCTCCTACTCGCATCTCCCTTTCCCTCCCTTCCTTCTCCTCTCCTCTCCTCTCCTCTTCTGTCTCCTCCCCCCCCCCCTCTCCCCGTCCCCCTAAACCAATCACCACCATTTCCGCTCAAACAATAGCATCATTAAGTGAACAGAAAAATAATTTCCCACCAACCTTTTAGGAGCGCGGGAAACTACCAGCGATCAATTTGTCCTGAACACAACTAAATGGTAACTCTCAGCTCTTATTAAATATAACTTAATGGTAACTAGTAACTTTCAGCTCTTATTAAACATAACTTAATGGTAACTAGTAACTCTCAGCTCCCACTAAACACAGTAAACACTGATAATAATAACAACTAGCAGTCTCTCTCTCTCTCTCTCTCTCTCACCACCATTTAATTCCATATATTGTTTATATATTACCAACGAACATAAACACTGATTTTTTTTTTTTTTTTTCTGTAAACATCAGACATTATCAGTAATAGATGTTTTTTATGGGCGAAACATACTGGGAAAAACAATTAATGCAAATTGAATAATGAATTGTTTGCCACGCACCAGAATACAGGGTTTGATTTGTGTTATTCAACTGATTTTGTGAGCATTTGTATCTGCTCGAAAAAACAAGCAAATAAAGAACATTACGTATCCTATTGAATAGTTATACAAATTTTATATATGTGTTTACTTAATGATTATATATGTGTCTTAACTAACAATTATATGTGTATGTGTGTTATTGAATATTTAGTTTTGTTTTCTATTGAACTTCTAAAACGACCACACTACCAGAATATACAGTACATCTCTAAAACGACTACACTACCAGAATATACATCTCTAAAACGACCACACTACCAGAATATACACCTCTAAAACGACCACACTACCAGAATATACAGTACATCTCTAAAACGACTACACTACCAGAATATACATCTCTAAAACGACCACACTACCAGAATATACACCTCTAAAACGACCACACTACCAGAATACACCTCTAAAACGACCACACTACCAGAATATACACCTTTAAAACGACTACACTACCAGAATATATACCTTTAAAACGACTACACTACCAGAATACATCTCTAAAACGACCACACTACCAGAATATACACCTCTAAAACGACTACACTACCAGAATATACACCTTTAAAACGACCACACTACCAGAATATACACCTTTAAAACGACCACACTACCAGAATACACCTTTAAAACGACTACACTACCAGAATATACACCTCTAAAACGACCACACTACCAGAATACAACTTTAAAACGACCACACTACCAGAATATACCTCTAAAACGACCACACTACCAGAATATACCTTTAAAACGACCACACTACCAGAATACACCTTTAAAACGACTACACTACCAGAATACACCTTTAAAACGACTACACTACCAGAATACACCTTTAAAACGACTACACTACACCACACATACACACCGAGAGAACAGCCAGGCTGCTTTTCCCGCATGAACAACTGATAAATGAGAGACGTTTAGTAAAATGTGGCCCCGTTGTTGGTCGAGTTGAACCAGCGTTTATCCTAAGAGTCGTACATTAATACTGATTACAGCCTCGCCCTCTGAACACGGTTGCTTACACACGGGAAACATAAGGGTGTGTTGGTTGTTTTTTTTTTTCTTCGCTTTACTATTTGTAACTGGATATTTATTCATTCTCGTGTATAACTTGTAAATGAAGGGTTAGTGTGAAAGGTGAATGTATTTGATTTGTTTGTGTGTGGTTTTTATAATATTATATAATAGTAATGGGGGTTTAAGGTATGCAAAATATTAGATTGTGTGATTGCAATGTTTTAAGTTTATCTTTCCGGTGTACAGTAGTATTCTTCTCAATCTGGCATCTGTGTCTTCGTCAACATCTCCGTCAGTAGTTTTATTCCCCCAAGAGGTGAATTTGTATTGGTTTGATCATCACATTTATGTCAGATTTCCCGTTTGTTTACTTAGAGAATACATGTGTTTACTAGTGTATTGTGAAGGAGAGATTCTGATGTTTCTGTTGGTGACGTTATGACACTATATTAAGAAGCATATATTGTAAAAAAAAAAATTGTCTATTGTTTTTTTTGTTTTTGTTAAGGGGAGGATATATGTATTGAAGTGATTGTACTGTGATCTAGTTAATTAGGTAGTTTGGTAATTATGAATAGATCTATAGTTTGTTAATACTTTATATTGAGGTTGAAAAAATAAAACCTACACACACACAAACACACACACACACAACCTTGGCAAGAGAATAAATATAACTTTAAACTACTTTCGTCGCTGTAAAAGTTTTAACTTAGGACGCGATTATTTGGCTTCCAGATTTTTAGACAAGAAAGTTTGTTTGTTGTGCTTGATTGTCTTGACAATATCCTGCGTCAAGATGACAATTGTAGCTTTTGACTCAAGTTACCTGGATATTTTGTAGCCCTAGTTTAACAGAGTCTTGAGAAAGGGGACTTGTTGTTTATGCATGGGAGGAGTTAGGTGTGACGTCATTGTTTGTTTGTATGTTGCTCCGGGTATAGACAGCTAGTTAGGTGTGACGTCATTGTTTGTTTGTATGTTGCTCCGGGTATAGACAGCTAGTTAGGTGTGACGTCATTGTTTGTTTGTATGTTGCTCCGGATATAAACAGCTAGTTAGGTGTGACGTCATTGTTTGTTTGTATGTTGCTCCAGGTATAGACAGCTAGTTAGGTGTGACGTCATTTGCTCCAGGTATAGACAGCTAGTTAGGTGTGACGTCATTTGCTCCAGGTATAGACAGCTAGTTAGGTGTGACGTCTTACGTTTATAAGCTGCTCCCGGTATAGACAGGTAGTTTTGCCATGACATCATTGTTTGTTTACAAGTGTTCCCGGTAAACAGGTTGGTTAGGTTAGGTTAGGTTAGGTTAGGTTAGGTTTAGGTTTAGGTTCTTTGAGCAATTTAACGAAAAAAAATATAAAATAAAATGCTACCGGCTTGCTGTTCGTGGTACTTTTCCCAACATTATAAATCTTGTCTAGGTACATAATGTTAAAAATATTACTGTGCAGAACATAAAAACATTAAATAAATACCAAATAACACACAAGGCAACGAACTACCTGTGTTATACCCTTGTTATAAAGTGTGTTTCTTCACCTTTAATGATAAGATATAATAAATGGTCTAACAAATATTAAGTTGAATTAGTTATTAAGACTTCTTACAAATTCGTCACAGTCAGCATTAGTTTGTTCGGTTTGTAACATGGTTCATTGTGGTCCAGTGTTGAGAATTATACACGCACGCTTTCACACACACACACACACACACACGCTAAAACCTACTACACCATCTCGTAAACTCGTTGCTGTGATATAAAGATCAGACATCACGAGAAATTGACTACAACCTACTAAAGAAAATGACATCTCAGTACAGCCATAAATCACTGATATAATTTTGTTTTTCCTACAGCAAGAAAAAGTCCAGTAATGGTGTTGTTAAGAGACAGAAAGGCGAGAAAACTCCGTCAGGCGGCAATCTGGGATCCACCATTTCTTTGGTCTCAACTCCCAAGTTTAATTAATCTTGATCCCGGGCTTGGCCAAGTCTCTCCCTCCGAGGAAAACTATTTCTAAGTTTGTTCATTAATGCCTCGTTATTTGAGGTAATTACTAGCCATTCACGCGGTCGTGTCAAGGCGGGGGAGTAAGAAAGATGGTGGTAGTCGTTGTGGTGGGGGTGGTAGTGGTGCTGGTGGTAGTGGTGGTAGTGGTGCTGCTGGAGGTGGTAGTGGTGCTGGTGGTAGTGGTGCTGCTGGGGGTGGTAGTGGTGCTGGTGGTAGTGGTGCTGGGGGTGGTAGTGGTGCTGCTGGAGGTGGTAGTGGTGCTGGTGGTAGTGGTGCTGCTGGGGGTGGTATTGGTGCTGCTGGAGGTGGTAGTGGTGCTGCTGGGGGTGGTAGTGGTGCTGCTGGAGGTGGTTGTGGTGCTGGTGGTAGTGGTGCTGGTAGGGGTGGTTGTGTAGGAGGCGCCATTTGGGTAGAGTTTAATATCTTGGTAGATCTGTGCATGATGATGTATTCTGGTTCAGAGTTAAATAACAAATAATATATCTGTGTGCGTTCATTTATATTGCAATAGAGTTACATAACGACGTAGTGTTTTAGAGTAACTATATCACGCTATATACTGTAATACAATCAATTAGTCGAAGTACTGCGTGATACAACCCGCTTTTAGACCGCTTTGTGTATGATGGTAGATGTTACAAAAGAGTCATCCTCCATGTGGTGTTATTCCTCCTCTCATGCCTGACCAGTTGAGATAGATCAAGTGAGTTGGGTATCCCTAATGACCTGGTAGGTGCTCCCGGATGAGGTCAACATGTAGAGACTATCAGTATGAGATCGTGACCTCTGGTTGGATACATCACTCCTGTAATACTGTACTCCAAGATCTTGACCACAACTCGGTACTAAAATTGTTGGTTCTTCTCACACAAACACCAGGGCGTCAGTGTTTGTTCAGGCCAGATATTTGGAGCGACAGGTACTCTAGGTGTGGATGTCTTTACCTCGGGCCGGACCCAGTCGTGTGTTGGGTTTAGTACCAGGGTGCACCACAGTCAGTGTGAGGACGACGTGGACAACATCAACCAAGAAATTTCCAAATACTTCGAGTTTCGTCTACGAGGTACCTTAGTTAACCCTGTTAATTTATCCTTTCACTTACGTAGGTATTCAAGAAGAGCATCGGGAATTACCCTCGTCTCCATTCATCAAATCAAGTGACCTTTACTAATTAACATACTCCTCGTGGGCTACAGGTGGTCATCGGATCTAATAACCAGTCCATACGGGTGTCGGAAAACATACAAGTGAGAACACGACTCGGGCTTCTCCCAGATATAACAAGGAAGAAGTAACAAGGTCCGCTACTGTCCGTAATGTGTGATCAATAACCCTGGAGGGGGTTGCGCGGGCTGGCAGGTTTCCCCAGAGAGAAATGCCTCCTTGACATACACTAGAAGCAGCTTTTGTGGAAGCTCGAGGAGGAACAACAAAGTCTTCAAGGGGAGTGACACTCTCAGATGTTGACTTTTGGTGTGAATCCAGACTAACCTGGACGCTGAGTTGGAAGCACTGTGCAAGGGTCTCGGCCACACTAGGAGGGTTTTTGTTATATAAACCATTGTCGCGTTGTGGCAGCAAGCTGTAGCTCTTTGTCTTACACGGAGACAAAAGGTAAGAGGTGAGAGAATTTATGCCACTATTTTCTTTAGATAAAACTGTGTTCCGACCCTGACACACACAGACATAAACACCGTCGCCTCACAGCAACATCACTAACCTTTTAAATGTTTTAAAGTTATGGGATCACGTGAAAATTAGACCCCCAGCTTATTTCATCTTAACATTAACCACCATAAAGCTAAGCTAAGCTAACCTAACCTTACGTAATCCCCCAGGTAATAACGTTCAGTGTTTAATCACCTGTTGAAATAGGCGGGAGGGGGTTAATCTTCACCTGATCAAAACTATGGGTTGAAGTTTGTCACCAGTGAAGAAGTTTCGTTAATGTGTCGTGTGAGGCACATCTTGGCAGCGTCTGAGACTGGTGCTGGCCCCTCCCTCTCCCTCTCCACCCCAGATGCTATTAACTACCGTGAATAAAGTTTTATTACCTCGCACAAGTTTAATGCATTCGTAAAACGGCAAGTTGTAGGTAATGAACACTAAAAGACTTATGGAAAACGTGAAAAAGTTAGTCTCGCAGGATCCACAAACTGATGGTTGGAGGCGCGGTGCTGGTGAGGGAACGTTTTGGTGTCCTGACCGTGAGATAAACTTTCTTCCCTCCCCCAGTAACATTCTTCCTTGTAACATTCTTTCTTTTACTCTTCCATTATTTTGATAGGAGTAAACAATATATTTTAGTGTATTAGTAAACTACCTGCACTCCCTGAGGTATATACGAGTGTACTACGAGCCTAAAACTTTGAAACAATACGTGAATAAAGTAAAGGAAAAAGTCTTTCCCTCAGTCGTTTAATATATACATCAACGTTAAGTTTAGATTAAGTTAAACGAGATATTTTAGATGGAGTTTCTTAACGTTATGAAGAACTGGGGATGGTGTACATGTTGAAGTTACTCTCAGAGGGGAAGTCTAAAAGAAAAAGAACGACTTGTATCTAAGTTATTGTGTAATAAAATGAGAATCAAAGGAAAAAGGTCACAGAAAGGTAACTTAACCTAACCTGACCTAACCTAACCTATCCCATCCTAACCTATTCTGTACTAACCTAACCTAACCGACTTTTTTCCTGTCACAAGAAAATGAGGCCGTTTATCATAATTTTGAATTGAGTTATAAGTTATAAGTAGATAGATGGATTTGGTGTATGATATAAAGGAATTTTATTAACGAGAGATGTAGTGTACCGAGTATATATAAATTGCAATAGAATAAGATTGGAACGTGAAAAGAAGTTATGAGAGGCAATTTGATGTTTGGTATAACTTGATGATGATACAAATAGTTTAATATCAACACATCATACGTCAGAGCAAGACGGACAGGTATGATATATTGTACAAGAAAATATGTAAAAGTTATGTATGTGTGAACCTGGAATGTCTAAATATGTACTTTTTATATACATTTATAATTATTTTATACATATTAAATTCTATTATATTTATCCTATTTTTTTGTAGTTTAATTTTTGGTTATTTTTTTTGTATTTATTTCATATGTGTTTATAGTTTGTACACCTTAATAGGAACAGGTGTATAGCGCAGGTGAGGTCAGGTATTATTAACACACTGATTGCCGGAGTAGTAATTTGCTTCTCATACTTAATATCCGTTCTCAGGATGGAATATACCGGCTCTATATCCCAGCGCTATATATTTTTTCTGATGCTGTAGATTAAAAAAAAAAAAACACTCCTCGTCTGGATGAGTATGGAGAAGCCTGAAGGTGTGGTAGTCAATTTCCTGTCCTTTCCTCCTGAACTCTCCAAGGCATCGGTGAACCGTTTCTCTACCCGGACTTTGTGCTTGAGTGATCTATACTAGCTCCCACAATGTATGGTCATAGTACTACTGACGATGGTCTATATTTAATGCTAACTACTTCGTCAGTTGTAGAGCCTCCGATACAACGCACTTTATAACATTAATATATATATATATAAAAACTATATATAATAAAATGGTTTACTTTTTAATTACATATTTTATTACAAGTTGGTTCATTTGTTGGGATTTTCAGTAATAATTGAATAGATGAAATTGTTAGGGTTATCAAGTCTTTAAAAGTATTCAGTAGGTAAAGAAAACCTCAACTAATATACTAATGTGTGGTTTTTTGTTGACTCTCAGTGGAAATAATTGACTCGTGTGTTATTCTTTTTTGATATTTACTCTTGGTGAGAATAACACTTTGACGTAAAAGATCATAATATCGAAGTCTCTCTCTCTCTCTCTCTCTCTCTCTCTCTCTCTCTCTCTCTCTCTCTCTCTCTCCATAACCCTCATTTCCCTCCCACCACCTCCGTCTCTGCCCCCCCCCCCCCCCCCCATCTAGCAACCGTGTCATTTTTTCCTCGCCGTTGATTGGCTGGGTAAGTTTTAATCGGAAGTGGAGGAAAGTCTTCAGGGGTGTTAGATGTTGGTGAGTTGGTAAGGCGTTTATAGCCAGTGTGTGTTTATGTGTGTCGTGTAAGCTACCACCTCGTCCTCATCCGCCAGGTAAAAGGAACGATTTCATGGCTTCTCTCTTTTTGCGGGGTAAAGGCGCGAAAGGAGAGTTTTGGCGGGAAAAAAAAGATATTACGCGGGATAAAGTTTTGGCGGGAGAAAGAGTTTTAACGAGAGATTAGGTATATGGTGGATGATTGGGTTTTAACGAGAGATTATAGGTTTATGGTGGATGATTGGGTTTTAACGAGAGATTAGGTTTATAATACGTAATTTTCTCCGTCTTGGTGTCTATGAGAAAGTGATTCAATGTTATAACGAAGTCCCCGTATGTACTGAGATCCAGGTTTAGAAGGAAGTGTCGAGTCATTTTTTCCCCAAAGTCTACGAGTAACTTTCTCAGGGCCAGCGTGAAATTTCCATCATCATCTAGTGTCTGCAACGTTGCCCTGGACCTGTGTGTGTGTATGTCATGTAGCCGACAGTTATGCTTCTTAATATGCTCATCAACTGCTACTCGTCTTAGCCATTGTTTACACGTGCTATCGTTCAGGATTTATAATTGATTTTGTTTATTATAAGACTCAGATGTATGAGTCTAGCTAAGTGTACCTCGTTTTATTCTGAGACTAATATGTAATTGTGGCAGAGGATAAAATTTGCCACGATGATAACCAAATATGTACTGACAACCTAACCTAACCTAATCCAACAGATGGCGTGGGTTTGGACGAGGCCTCATCCGTGGTGGGTGACGGGTGGCGCATCAGGACTCCACGGGCTGGTTCCCTCAGAATCCGAGACTCCCGCGCAGAGGACAGTGGGCGGTACTTGTGTCACGCCCAGAATGGTGTCAATCCGCCCATCTCTAAGACCATTAACCTGTCCGTCTTAGGTGAGTTAATACAATATTCCTCCCCATACAAGTTAACACTACACGATTTCAACTTGCGTCTTCTAATCAACAACCTAACCTAACCTAACCTAACCTAACCTAACCTTACTTAACCTAACCTTACCTAGTCTTGCCTCACCTGGCCTGTACTTACCGTCCCAGTTTTTCTCATCTCCAAAACTATGCCAAATTTCTTCTCATTTCTTCCCTAGGTTGGTAAATCATAACACGAGGCTGATCAAAACGTAAAATTTCACCTTCATTGCCTCACATGACGCCCTGAACTTTGTCCTTATTGTTGTATGCGTCAGTTTGTTGTGTTGTAGATGTAAGTTAGTATAAGATCTGAATGGGTGTATAAAGGTTATGGTTGTGACAGAGGGAGCTCGTATGGAGGAGCGAGTGGTGAACCAATCAGCAGCAGTGGGTGACAGTGTGGCTCTGAGGTGCCCGGCGAGAGGAGACCTGCCCCTGGCCTTCACCTGGGCCCGTGACGGTCTACCCATCACAGGTAAGTCACAGTAATTATCCCCTCCATAGCCTCCAGAACCACATGTATACAGTATTTGTTCATTAGATTTACCTGTACTAAAGTTAATCATGCCGCTATAGTGTTCAGTCAAGCCTCCCTGTTCACTTTATATTGTACCACAAGATATTTACAAATAGACTTTATAATTCAGTGCCAACAAGATACAAATTTGTCCTCCTGTAAAATAGATCATTCCTAGCCTCCAGTTTCAGACAGCCAACAGCTCTATTCTAACACCTCTCAGGGGGTCCTTGATCGTACCGGAACTAGTAATCTATTCTATTTTGGGATCACCACATTTTTAACAGTAGGCTTCGTCTTTTTTACGCTTCTCCATAACTTAACTATACATAATTAATTCTTTATGGCCGTAATGTTGACTCTTAACACGTGGGATGGGTGTTATACAGTCCTACTAATAACTGTTTCACACAATACAATCTAAAGCTATATCGTTTATCAAGAACCAGTCTTTCACTTTCACCATACGTTCATTTCATTTCAGGTGATTCTTCGTCTTTAGTTTTCTCATATCTATTGTTTATTTCTTCCCTTGGACAGTATACCAGTAACATCTTCTCAATATCAGACTTCACTGTTTCTCATCTTCTCGTTCCTTACATTTTTTCCATTATAGAATTCCGTCCCCCTGTCACGTCTTTCCACCTGTCCACAATCTACAATTCTTTGAGAAGTAGGATATTTAGACATCTTTTATCACGTGAGTAAACATAATTTTATCTCTCCTATCCATGGTGTGGGAGGTCAGTTTGTTCGTGAAATTATCCATGGGAAGCGACACTGTCATCTATACAACCCCTAGTTCATTACGATGTAGAAAATGGTTGTCATAAGTACTTGGTGATGACCCTGAGTGTATGTGACAGGTGCGCCATCGTCAGAGGTAGAGATTGGTCTGGAGGAGGGAGGGAGGACGTCAGTGTTGATGGTCCCCTCCACCAGCCGCTCCCACGCCGCTGTGTACACCTGCCAGGCCTCCAATCGCTACGGTGCCGACTCCACCACCTTCTTCCTCAACGTTGTGGGTAAGTTAGCGGCGTGACAGGTACTTTGATCACTATTCTTCTTGGCTAATAGAAGTGTTAAGAGGTGTCCTTTTGCTAGAATTTTGATCATGTATTTAATATAATGTGTTTTGTCAGTCACAGTTGAAGGGCAAAATATTTATTAAAATGTTTCTGGTGTTATGATGTTGTTGAAGGTAGATAAATACTGGTGCTTCCACGACGTAGGTTAGTCACACAGGCTGGTGTGTTTGTATGGTGTAACGAGGTGCACGGTATAACACTCTCCCCTACAGAGCGGCCAGACCCCCCGGGACACGTCCATGTGAGGGAGGTCACCAGCCGTCACGTGTCCCTGGCTTGGGCACCGCCCTTTGATGGCAACTCTCCGCTAACCCACTACCTGCTGCAACACTGGCCCGCCCACGATGCTGCCCCCATGCCCACTAACACCACCCTCCCCCTGGACCTGACCCAGGCTACACTCAAGGTAACGCCCACATACACCTCCCTCCCCACACCTTATCTATCTATCTATCTATCTATCTGTCTGTCTGTTTATATGTGTAACTATCAATGTAACTATCTATCAAACTGTATACATGTATGTATTATTTGCAGATGTTGAGTTAATATTCATAACACACATACAGCCAGTGTTGAGACTCTCTGTCTTGCCCCACACAGGGTTTGTCTCCAGGCCGCACCTACCACGTGCAGGTGTTGGCTGTTAACGCTCGAGGGGCGTCTCTCCCTTCCCCGACCCTGAGCATCACCACCCTGCAGGAACCACCCACAGCCCCGCCCACACGCCTCCGTGCCCACGCCCGCCAGCAGGCCACTATCACCCTTACTTGGCAGGTATGTTGTCTCACCTTTCATAAATTAACACCACGATTAGAGGTACCACTTTGAATTGGGTGACACACATGAGAATAAAAAGCCAATTTCTTATTAACCCAGTAAGTGTAGTGACTTATTATGTATATACAAGTGGTAGTATAATCTACATGTGTGAGTGAACCTGCCACCATCACTAGGCGCCAGCAGCACACCTGAGCCCCGGCCAGGTGAGTGGATACCAGGTGGGTTATCACGAGGCAGAGCTGAGCGAGGAGGGAGAGTACAGGTGGAGGAGTGTTCGAGGAGGAACCATGACCACAGAGATTACGGGCCTGAGACACTACACCGCCTACAGGGTCACCGTTAGAGCTGTGAACCAGGTGGGAGCCGGACCATCTGCACAGGGTGTAACAGTCACCACCAGCCAGGGAGGTTAGTCGTGGTATTATATTTCCTTTTTCTGTGAGTTCTCTTCTGTTATCCATACATCATAATACATATACATAGACATATACATATACATAATACATATATACATGTTCATATACCAGAGGCAACGTAAACCAGAAAACATTTAGTTGAACTCGTAATCCTGTAACATATTCACACTAAAATAATTTGCAGAAGTCGTATTTCTCTCTTACACAACACCCACCACTAGTGACTGTCCCCCACCAGCCCACCACCACCACTAGTGACTGTCCCCCACCAGCCCACCACCACCACTAGTGACTGTCACCCACCAGCCCACCACCACCACCACCACCACTAGTGACTGTCCCCCACCACCACCACCACTAGTGACTGTCCCCCACCAGCCCACCACCACCACCACCAGTGACTGTCCCCCACCAGCCCACCACCACCACTAGTGACTGTCCCCCACCAGCCCACCACCACCACTAGTGACTGTCACCCACCAGCCCACCACCACTACCACCACCACTAGTGACTGTCCCCCACCACCACCACCACCACTAGTGACTGTTACCCACCACCACCACCAGTGACTGTCCCCCACCAGCCCACCAACACCACCAGTGACTGTCCCCCACCAGCCCACCACCACCACGAGTGACTGTCCCCCACCAGCCCACCACCACCACTAGTGACTGTCCCCCACCACCACCACCACCACTAGTGACTGTCACCCACCACCACCACCACCACTAGTGACTGTCACCCACCACCACCACCACAACCACCACTAGTGACTGTCACCCACCAGCCCACCACCACCACCATTGACTGTCCCCCACCACCATCACCACCACCACCACCACCACCACCACCACTAGTGACTGTCCCCCACCACCACCACCACCACTAGTGACTGTCACCCACCACCACCACCACCACTAGTGACTGTCACCCACCAGCCCACCACCACCACCACCAGTGACTGTCCCCCACCAGCCCACCACCACCACCAGTGACTGTCACCCACCACCACCACCACCACTAGTGACTGTCACCCACCAGCCCACCACCACCACTAGTGACTGTCCCCCACCACCACCACCACCACTAGTGACTGTCCCCCACCACCACCACCACTAGTGACTGTCCCCCACCAGCCCACCACCACCACTAGTGACTGTCACCCACCAGCCCACCACCACTAGTGACTGTCCCCCACCAGCGCACCACCACCACCAGTGACTGTCCCCCACCAGCCCACCACCACCACCACCACTAGTGACTGTCCCCCACCAGCCCACCACCACCACCACCACCACTAGTGACTGTCACCCACCAGCCCACCACCACCACCACCACCAGTGACTGTCCCCCACCAGCCCACCACCACCACCAGTGACTGTCCCCCACCACCACGACCACCACCACCACCACTAGTGACTGTCCCCCACCACCACCACCACTACTAGTGACTGTCCCCCACCAGCCCACCACCACCACTAGTGACTGTCCCCCACTAGCCCACCACCACCACTAGTGACTGTCCCTCACCAGCCCACCACCACCACCAGTGACTGTCACCCACCACCACCACCACCACTAGTGACTGTCACCCACCAGCCCACCACCACCACCAGTGACTGTCCCCCACCACCACCACCACCACTAGTGACTGTCACCCACCAGCCCACCACCACCACCACCAGTGACTGTCCCCCACCAGCCCACCACCACCACTAGTGACTGTCCCCCACCAGCCCACCACCACCACCACTACTAGTGACTGTCCCCCACCACCACCACCACCACCACTAGTGACTGTCACCCACCAGCCCACCACCACCACCAGTGACTGTCCCCCACCAGCCCACCACCACCACTAGTGACTGTCCCTCACCAGCCCACCACCACCGCTAGTGACTGTCACCCACCAGCCCACCACCACCACCAGTGACTGTCCCCCACCACCACCACCACCAGTGACTGTCCCCCACCACCACCACCACCACTAGTGACTGTCACCCACCAGCCCACCACCACCACTAGTGACTGTCCCCCACCAGCCCACCACCACCACCACTAGTGACTGTCCCCCACCAGCCCACCACCACCACCAGTGACTGTCCCCCACCAGTCCACCACCACCACTAGTGACTGTCACCCACCAGCCCACCACCACCACCAGTGACTGTCCCCCACCAGCCCACCACCACCACCACCAGTGACTGTCCCCCACCAGTCCACCACCACCACCAGTGACTGTCCCCCACCAGCCCACCACCACCACCACCACCACCACTAGTGACTGTCCCCCACCAGCCCACCACCACCACCAGTGACTGTCACCCACCAGTCCACCACCACCACCACCACCACTAGTGACTGTCCCCCACCAGCCCACCACCACCACCAGTGACTGTCACCCACCAGCCCACCACCACCACCACCACTAGTGACTGTCCCCCACCACCACCACCACCACCAGTGATTGTCCCCCACCAGTCCACCACCACCACTAGTGACTGTCCCTCACCAGCCCACCACCACCACCAGTGACTGTCCCCCACCAGTCCACCACCACCACCAGTGACTGTCACCCACCAGTCCACCACCACCAAGCTGCTGTTCACATTATAAATATTCCTAAAATCTTATTCCTGTTGTCATCAAAGGTCACATTATTCAAGCTTATAATCATATAATGTTAGTTTACTGTGGTTGTAATTATACACTAGTCGCTATTTATGTTTTTTTTGTATCTTTGTCTAAATATCAATGAATTTTAATCATATCCTTGATATTTAAATATTTTCAATGAGGTTTGTTCATGATTACTACTTTTCCGCTCTACAGTACCGTCATCACCACCAGAAAACGTTAAGTGTGATCCCCTATCGTCCCAAGCTCTGAGGGTCCGCTGGAATCCCTTACCTCTCAACCTTTCTAATGGTCCTGTTCAGGGCTACAAGGTCTTCTATAAGAGAACATCCAATATTGAAGGTGAGGGAAGGATGACGTCAGTTGTGGAAGCTTGTTTTTTTTAAGGAATATGAATTAGCTATTTCTTGTTAATGAATTTGATATGTCCTATTAAAGAACCATTGGTGCTAGTTGTATTTTAAATAGGAGTAATAGGAGACAGGTAAGATAAGTTGTAATTGTTTTATATGAGTGTTGAGAGTTAATGAATAGAAATCAAATCTCTGAATTACCTGTTGGCATTATAACAATCCAATGAAAATTAATACATACTATTAATTTAGCGAATCGGGTTATATATATATATATATATATATATATATATATATATATATATATATATATATATATATATATATATATATTATAGACTGATAATATAATCGGTCTTCAAGCTACCAATTTTAACCTAGAAACTTCAATTATAGGATCCAACGCTGTGGAGATCAAACGTACCACCAACTTGGAGACTAACTTACAAGGATTAGGTCGCTTCACCAACTACAGCGTGAGAGTCCTAGCCTTCACAGCGGCTGGGGATGGTGTCATCTCTACCCCTATACACTGTGCTACTCTGCAGGATGGTGGGTATATTTCTTCACATTTCTTACGATACACTATTATATACATGGGTTTAAAATATACATGTAATGATAAATAAACAGATTGATGAATATGCTTATTGTAGAGTTGAAAATTCATAGTATACACAAACACCAAATACTTATATGGTATAGAAAAACAAATTGAACTGGGTGTTTTTTTTAGCTGTTTTTAATCTAGTTTTCCGGGTGTTATGTAGTGGCAGCTCATCAATAGGTAAAATATGTATAGGTGTTAAGCGTCTTTTTGTTAATAGCTTCATTGAGATGGTTGTGCGGTTATATTAACAGTTCCTGGAGCACCAGCAGCCATACGAGCTCTTCCTGCTGGTCGGAAAACAATCGTGGTCTCCTGGCTACCACCATCGCGTCCAAATGGTGTCCTTAATCACTACACTCTTTACTACCGTCCACTCAATGCTCCACAGGTAAGCATCTCTCTGGTTTTACCTGCATAACTCAATTAACCCTTGTATAGTGTTTAATATTTTTATCCTCAACAATTTATATTCCCCCTTTATGCCTCAAGTTACTTTCATTTGATGTTGTAAAAAATTATGTGAAGGAGGAAAGTATGTCATTAGATAGTTACATTGTCTTACTAGTACCCAGAGATGTGATCAATGGTATAGTTAAGGAGTCATCGTAGTAAATGTCTTGTATGTATGTATATTGAATGGATAGTGCAACAACATGAATTAGGAGAAAGTAAAAAAAAAAAATTCCTCCTCTCCTCACCATGATTGTTGCTCCATTTTTATAGTCTTAGATGTGTAGCTTCAGAACATTATAGCACTTACGTTAAGTCTATAATTTTTTTTTTATAGCTGCAGTAAACTTCACATCATTGTTACCCCCTATGAGGTGTATTCTTCATCCTTGTGTTGATGGGCAGTAGTATCTGGCTATATACTTAACATATTTGTCTAAAGTAAACTATCACTTATGCTTCTTGCCTCTAGAATAACACTGTTTTTTATACGTAACTGAGCTGTAAAAAGATAAACACGGACTCACTTGGAATTAGTATTTAGTAACAGAAAAGGAGTAAAAAATTCTGGATGTATTTCATTGGTTGTAATATTTGAGGTTATGAGAGAAGTTATAATTATGAAGAATGTTTTTGTTTTTTGTTATAATTTTTTATGCTTATCTGTATATCTAGATTTATAGAACTACTAAATACAAATTAGTTATATCCTCCAAGAAGTTCATTTTGTATAATACGGATAATAATATCAGTCATATGAGAGGTTGTATATATTACCATCAGGCCACGAGTAGTTTGGTGGTGGCAGCAGAGGCCGGAGCGGTGCCTTGGATAGAACTGAAAAGAGAGGTCGGGGAACTGGACACCCACGCCCGGTATGAGTTCTGGGTGACTTCCTCCACTCATGTAGGCGAGGGTGCTGCATCCAGGGTGGTATCCGAGAGTCCTTCCTCAACAGGTGGGTCTTATAACACCTGAGGTTCATTATATCTGTAAAAATACATCAGCATAAAGTAGGTCAAAAAATAATGCCATACAAGAAATGATGAATTGTTATTATTGACGATGTAGTTTGTGGGATAACAAAGTGTAGTAGTCAATAACCCAAGAGGAGTTAGGTTATTTTAGAATATATCTTGACAAAAAAATGTATATCGGTTTTATAATTCCGTTTAAATAAATCGAAGTCGGAATAAAATAGTTGGTTATGCTGATGTTTGTGAATGGGTGTTTTTGATGCAGTTGACGTTGGTGTTGGGTGACTTAACCACAGGTTTTACACACACAGTTTATGAAGCATATTATGTATAGCGTTGTTCGTCTCTGTGAACTTTTAACTCCATAACAATATCTCGAGTATCAGTGACACTACTATATAAACACGTTAGTTTTCACTTTTCCCAAAAATGTCGATTTGCGTCAAAATTATGTCTGACCTAATACAATACCTTGGTTTTCGGCACTTCGGGTAAAAAAAAAATAGATTTTGGTTAAATTTCATACAAAGGCAGTACTCTACAAGCTAATTTAGGATCTGGGTTCACAATTTAAAAATTCGAGTATTTAGTGTTAATTATTGATCTTTGAAATAATTAGACATTTAAAAAGTCAATTATACTGTTTCCCTAAGTTTTAAATCATCATTATGTACATTTTCTTAAAAATATAGACTATCGGGGTGTCTACTGGTCTGGAAAACCTGGAAAAGGCAGGGAATTTTACAAATAAACCTAGAATTTTAGGTGAATTTATTTCAACTTCAATTTTTTTTACAGCAATCTTACCATAAATTAATGATGTGCTATACAATAGGTAAATAGTAAAACTTTTAAGAACAAATTCCAGTAAATAGCCCACCCCAATAAGTGAATTATTTGTGTACTGTACCTAGCATATTTCATGTTAGATCAAATAACCAAATAATAAAAGTTATACCTACTCATTCTGCAATGAGTATTGTCAGAGATGAATTGTTCTTATAATTAAGTGACTTTATTTAAGTAGATTATTCCACATATTAATCATGAGTCATACAGGTGGATCAGGAGTGTGATTTTTCGTTTTGCGGCTGATTTCCGGCATTTTGGAAACGCCCAGGTCGATCCACGTGAATTGCGCAAATATGAGGAGAAAACTATGGGGGCGAGGGGGGGGTCAAGGTAATATTGGTCAGGTGCCGTACTCCTTGGGTTAGGGAAATATACATTCATTTTGGAGTCCGAGAACCTTAGGAAAAAAAATTAATGAACGTTATTAAGTTATCTAGGTGGTAGTTAATACAAGTAATAACTCCGTGTTGTGTGGTGTACAGTTGCAGCAAGGATCAGGTCATTTGGACAGACTGTGGAGGTGCAGGCCGGGGGAACTCTCACCCTGCCCTGTGCTGTGGTGGGTATACCAACACCTATCGTCACCTGGACACACCTCGGCCGAGACAACATCCCCCAGACACAGGTATACGTTTACTCCTTCCTTCACCATTATGAGTCTTCTCACCTGACCATCAATACCACAAGTATATTCGTACGTTATAGTATATGGTATTTAATCATTTTATTCATAAGTGTATTTCTTGGAATCCTGTTATGATAAATGACATTTTTCTATATAGGTACTTCCAGACGAATCCTTACACGTGTCTGTAGTGGGGGCAGATGTCGCTGGTAACTACACCTGCCACACCCACAATCCCAGCGGGCGTGATGAGGTAACCTGGGTGGTGCAGGTGGTCCAGGCGCCCCCACCGCCCACACTACGGGTCCAGTACGCCACTGAAACAGCCATACATCTATCTTGGGACACAACTGGTGATGGAGGCAAACCTATTACCGGTACATCCAGATGATTAACCTTATCAACACATTGTTTTATTAGTCTCAAATTACAGTAGTCTATTAATTAGCTTCATTCTTGCACTACTATGTGTTTGTATATCAAGTTAATGACCTTCATATTATGAGTATTAACGAGAAAAATTCACTCCAACTCCAGGCTATGTTATCCGGTATAGTCTGGAGGGAGAGAAGTCTTGGGTGGAGGAGACGGTTGAACCCGGGGAGACCACCAACAGCCTGCAGCAACTCAGGTGTGGCTCCACCTATCGTCTGCAGGTGGCGGCCAGCAACCAAGTGGGTCGGGGTGAAGCTTCCCGCACCGTCAACACCAGAACCCGCGGCGCTGGTTAGTCTTCAAGTCATGAACATTATACTGAACTATTGACCCCCATGTTTACTTCTATATCTGTGAATATTATCATCTTGGAAAAATAACACCACAAAATTAATGTTTCTGTGAGGTAATTTACTAAAGATATGTAAAACATTTTCCTAGTTACCGAGTTTTATAATTACTGTTTATATTCAAATACACATACGATTAATAGTCAGTATCAGGCGAGGTAGATAATTGGGGTTTTTTAGTTGCAAAAACCTTTAAAAATAATCTAGTATATACTGTATGTTACTGGTGAATGTCTGTTTTTTCACAAACTTCCTTGATAAAAAAAATTATCCTTTATATATGACGTCATCTAGAAACCAAGATTTCTTATATTTCATTCATCATTGTTCTCAAAATCCATAACTGAGGAAAGAATGTTTTACTAAAGTCACAACATATCAAAACTTCCTTGTGTCTCCAGCTCCTCGTCAGCCACGCCATCAGGACGTTGTAAGCGTCAATTCCTCTTCTGTGACCTTACACTTGTACACGTGGCCATCGGGGGGTTGTCCTATTACCTGGTGGGCGGTGGAATACAGGTCTCACTCCGACGCCTCCTTCACCCCCGTTGCATCTCACCTGGCAGGAGATACGGATTCCATCACATTACCTGAACTCTTACCTCTGACCTGGTATCAACTGCGCATCACCGCCCACAATGCCGCGGGGTCTGCCACTGCCATATATGACGTCGCTACGGCATCTCTTACAGGAGGTGTGTATAGTGAGGCTATTATTCATTGTCTCTCCATAGTTCAATATTTTTATACAGCAGTTGATATTTCTCCTATTCTCCAGTTTCTCTTCCTATAATGATCTCTTATCTCATTCGTCTTCTCTCACAACACCTGCGTCTTCCAGCACTCGGTTCTACTCTCAATATGTTTTAATACTTGAGATCTTCCAGCCAACGTTATATCTTCCTCAGCACACAAATCGCTCCACTTTAATATAGGTTATCCATCCACCAGCAGACAGCCCATTAAAACTTACCAACTCTCTCTCTCTCTTTCACAAAACATCAAACTCCTCCTTGTTTTCCATTCATCCAAATACCTTCCTCCCCCCCCCCCCCCCACCACCACTCCTAACACCTGGCTGGGTCCTCAACTAAGAGTATTATTGTCAAGGTGTCAACAACAGTGGCTGGTCAGAGAGGTCAGGTAAATGTTTATCCCATTGCTACCCTCCATGGACTCAGTGACGCCATCGGGTATCAATGCTGAATGAGTGTGTTGATTAATGGATAAGCATTTGATGTGGTGATTATTTTCGGGATTTTTTTATTTTTTTTTTTAGAGGTTGGAGTGTTTTAAATTCATTGGTTGGATTTTAAAATTCGACATTGCTTATATTTTTAATTTGTGTTTTTTAATTTTCTCTTGTATTTAATTTATTTTGGCGTTTTTCCCTTTGCTTTATTTGTGTTTGATTTTTACAGGTGCTTTGGCTTCCTTGCATTGTAATTTTCCTTGATTTGATTTCCCATTCCTTCGCACTGTCTTATTTAACTTCATCTCTTACCGATTGACTTCCACATGATTTGTTGTTTTCTACCTTGTGCTGATTTGACTAATTCGTTTGTATGTCATTGTTTCATGTTTTATTGGATTATAAAACCAAACCCAAGTCAGGTGTTGAGGTCATTTTTTTTTTTATTACGGGGAATAGCCCACCTGGGCACAGGTCACTGAACCACATCGGGGCCTGAGGGGGCCAAAATGTAATAATAATAATGTTAATAATAATAATAATAATAATAATAATAATAATAATAATAATAATAATAAAGAACCACAAAGAAATACAAAAATGAAAAAAAATCAAGAGTGAGAAACAATATATGTATGTTGTGTTGTCAAAGTAAGAGAAACAATTGAGACCCTGCAATTGTGTGTAAACAAGGCAGAAAGTCAGATCAGCAACCTGGGACTTGGTCATAATTTTAGTGATGCCATATGGCAGCAGGGTCTACCATTAGACAACACATTATGCTTCCAATATCTTCCCAGGCGGTAGTACCTCCCTGTTTGGTAGCTGCCTACTACCTGTTATCGGAAAGGGAGGCGTCTTAGTGTGAAAAAAGTCATAGTGTGAAAGCAGGTTACTGATACAGCTGTGATGTGACATAAGAGGGAAGAAGGTTATCAGAGAATGTTTGAAATATGTCTGAAGCTGTAAAACGATCAGACGACCACCACACTAAACTGGGGTGGAATCTGTCATTCTCCTTTATCTCAGAGCAATCACTTGACATTGATGTCTTATGTGCGTAATAACCAAAACAACAGACTCGTTTAACAGATATGCAAGAACCACTTTTCAATTCCAGATATCTAACTAGGGAAGCATTTGGCATTAATACGTATGGGAATGTATTTGTGAATATCTTAATAATAATAATAATAATAATAATAATAATAATAATAGGCTTATTCATATATGTATATTAATTAACTGTTTGTTCCTTTTGTATTACGACAGCAACACTAGCGCCAGAGTCTGTGGTAGAGGTGGTGGAGAGCAGTGGGTCCCCTCTCTACCTCGACCCTACCGTGTTGGCTCCTGTGGTGTCCGGCATAGCTTGTACTCTCGCTCTCCTGCTTTGTGTGGGTCTGCTTGTCTCCAGGGGGTAAGTGTGTGTTTTCTGTAGGTTTCTTATTATTATTTAGTGGTGTGTGTGTGTGTGTGTGTGTGTGTGTGTGTTTTGTCTTTAGTGTAAAATCAGCATTTCCCAATTTGTTATTACAGCAAAATGTTAAACTGATATGGCAATATTTTTCCCTGCGTGAATAAACCTTAAATTATACACAACAATAACATAAAGAATAACAAATATGTACTTTATTTATAATATTTACAGAGATAATGTCTTAAAACAACTAACTATAAAACTTGCTTTTATCGCGTAACTGTTCGACTTCAATTCCCGGAAAATTAAGAATATGTTGACTTTACCCCCGACAGACGCGCGCGGTTCATGAAGAGTGAAACAGCGACCACCGGGGAGGGAGAGAGAACCACTGGAGGAGCCACGTACTCTCGCTCTCTGGCTGAACTACAGAATCACCGTAATGACAGTCAGGAGCAACTCTCACCCGCGGCAAGAGCCAAACATGAAGAGGCTTATACTGGTTAGCCACATTATATTACTAAACATTTCAGTCACACTCAGCCTTTCTTCTCCTTCATTCTTCAGAATCTTTAAACTGTAAAAAAAAAGAAAAATTAGATTCAGCTCCATAAGATTTAAAGGCTTATTGTTGCTGAGAGAGGGGTGCCATGCTTGGGTACCTTCAACTTGTATGTGATGAATGTGTTTTGTTTATGTTTTGTGTTTATTGTGCTTTATGTACTTTTGTCTTATACATGTGACTTTGTTTTGTGTGTTCGTGTACAGTATCCAAGTGTCGGCGATGTTATTAATGGTGAAATAATCTACTGCTTGAGATAATACGCTCTTGAGTTATACCGTACTGTATGTTGGTAAGCTTTTAATCTCGAGAGAATGAACAACGATGAACTTACTACAATAATTATTACCAACCAACCAAACTTTGGGATCAAACCTTCGTCTTGTGAGGTGTTGAAACAGACGCTTACAAAACACAAACACCGTGTAAGATATCCAGGTTACCTTGTCCTCCGCCTTCACCTGGAAGTAAGGTTACTTTAAGTTCACCTGGAAATAAGATTACTTTAAGTTCACCTGGAAATGAGGTTACTGTGAATTTATCATGACCTAAAATTTATTATTGTGGTCATTCACCTTACTGAAAATACTGTACTAACTATATCAATACATTTTTAACTACGCAGCTTAAAAAAAAAAAAAAAAAAATTAACCTAACCCCCGTCTCTATATCACTCCAGCGAGAATTATATATTACCAGTTAGGTTAGTGACAAATGTTATATCGTAAACTTTCTCCCGAAATATTTACACAAACATATCAAATCATCGGAGTTATGGTTCCTGTCATATATTATTACAGCTATAAGTTAAAGTAGTAGCCTATGTATTTTACTGCCACCAACATCCTTAATAACTTTCAAACGCAACGCTACAATGGTTTGACGCATATTAGTATTATCACTCTATTCAAGATGTCAAATGGTATAGTTATCTAAGAGCAATGAGTGATGTTATTATTATGTAGCGATAAGAACTTAAACTGTCATTTAACCGTTGTTGTGGTTCTTTGCCGAGCCATCTTGTATCCTATTTTCTGATTGGTCGTCCTGCCATGTCCAGAGATTTGACTTATTTCCTTGAAAAAAAAAATCGAATCTATATTTTTTATTTTTTATGGGGGTTAATTATGGCATATGATTTATTTCTATAGTATATAAAAGATACATCATATATTTTTAGTATATACATCTTTCACATATTTGCCTTCCAACACCAGGAATATGTAGACACGATTAACCAAATTTATACTTGACCGTTGCATACATTCTTCAACACATCTCCAACACAACACCAACACTCCTCTAGTACTACAACATTCCATCAGCAGGCCAATATATCACAGGTATTACAACACTTACCTGTATAGTCACTCCAAAAAACTATCAATACAAAATTGTGTTGAAAAAATATATAACACAATGGTTCGAAGGATTTTGACAACCCTACCGAGACAAGAGGAGTCACAGTGTTCATTCTGAAATTCATCTATCATCCCAAGTACAGATATTTGTTGGAGGGAGGGGAGGGGGAGTGCTGACTGTGCCTAATACTCGTTACATAAGTTTACTGTAATACAAGATTAATTTTTTCATGAATGTATCTACAAGAAGAAATAGTAGTGATGTGTAATTAATTAACTAGAAGTTCCTTAGTGTTTTTATCTGCCCAATAGTCCAGATTACGAAATAAATAAAAACTTGATTGTCGCCTTTAAGTTTGTTTATTGAAAGAAATATAAGTTATATAACATTTGGAAAACAATAATATACGTAATCACATTTTTGGGGAAGTTTGGGCGTTTATAATTCACATATATAATGAAGTAATGTGTAGGGGATATATGAGTATTATGTGTAATAGAAAATATTATTCATCTATAATAATCCAATGTGTACGTCGTGTAATTCTTATATGATTCTAGGTATATTTTTTTCTATATTGTTTTTTAAAGCTTGTGTGTAAACTACAGTGAAACCTCTATTTAACGCACTATATGAAGAAGATTATCCGTTATATCGAAGATTCGTTATATGTGAAACCCTCATCTTACGGATTATACAGATAGAGAAGTCCGTTATATGGAAGTTTCGCTGTAGTTAGCTTTGTCATGTGCTGTACTGTACCTAATGCCGTTGTGTGCTCGTCTCGGCCGCAGCTTCTCGTCTTGTCTTGTCTTGTCTCACAGTCACAGTCCAGCAATTATAGTGTTGTTGATGCTGCCTTCTTGTATGTTCAATTAATATCTTTATTTTGGTTTTAATTTTTTTTCTTCAAGTTTTATCTTTTGTGTGAATGATGTTTAATATTGATACATTGTGTATTTCTTAATTTTTTTGTGGAATGTTTATTACTAACATCGCCCTTGCCTCAACACTTTCTGCTGAATACTAAATGGATCTTATCTTTTACTATTTTGTTCAGTTGTTTTTACTAGTACACTGTCTGGCCCTCCCCGTACTTATGTCCTCCCTCATCTAGCATCCTCTCACTCCCGTGTCTCCCTGATGGCGGGTTTTCTCCCTGGCAGTGGAGGAGCCATACGAGATCTGCCCATACGCCACCTTCAGCTTACCACCCGGTAGTGGTGGGGGCGGCGCTCTCGACTACACGCTACAGTTTCAGACGTTTGGCCACCAAGACTGTTACGAAGGCCAGCCACAACCGCCAAGGTCTTCCTCCTTCATGGGTGGGAAAAGGCGCGAGGGTGGTGGTGGGGTGGGAAGCACTGGAGCCACTGCCGGTAAGCTCCCCACTCACCCCCTTGGTCCCAATCACCCCTGTGATCCAGTTCACCCCCTACAAACCTTCCCCCGCTCTGTTGTCTCTTAACAGTCCTGTGGACCCCACCATTCCAGCTTTTGTTTATAAAGGTTACTGTTGATATTATTGGCAACCTGTGGGTTTTTAAAGAAATTATTTGTAACTAACACTAAACGCTAGTAGTCATCACTGCTGGAATGGAGAATGAAAATACTCTTAATTATTTCATACAGTAGACTGTGAAACGTGTAGGGCAAAGGAATGGCTTGATATGCATGTTCAGTGTTATTAGGTGTTGCTTGACACTCACTGAAGAGTATGTTGAGTGTACCTCGTGTACTTTCATGCATGTTCAGAAAGAACATTAATAACTTATATGTTTTCACTGTTGCAGAGATTGCATGCATCTCAAGTCAACAAACTCTTCCCATCTCTTCGGTGGGTGTTCGTGGACGTGCATGTAGACGTGGACAAGCAGGAGAGGAAGGTCATGGGTCAGACAGTGAACAAGACACCAGTGGTAGCCCTGGTGCCACCCCCGCCCATGGTGTGAGAGACACTTACAAGGTTCCTGTCAGGTTAAGGAGAGGTGAGGGAGGCAAGGACTACTCAATATTATCACCACTGTATTCTGCTTGTATCTGTAAGCTTTTACTTAAGATATATCTAATTTTTATATGGTTCTTCTAATTATTTTTATATATTTACCTCTTTAAAATACTAAAGATTACGAATACGTTCTCATGTATTCCGAATAAAATCTTCATAAAATTAAAAGCGAAAGAGAGAATTTTGAAGTTTGAGGAAGTTCAGTATCTACTACAAGATGGTACACAGTGTTAGTGTACACTTAGTACATTTTTCCAGCCTACACATTCTCTTTCCAAAAGGTGCAGACTTCACCTTCCACCCTCCAGACTCAAGCACTGAGAGCAATGATGAGCGATCTCCCATCCCACCCCGACGCCCACCTCATCTCCAGCAGCAGCAGCAGCAGCAGCAGCAGCAGCAGCAGCAGCAGCAACAACAACAACAACAACAACAACAGCCCACCAACCTACCACCTACCCACCAACAGCATGCCCACCCTCAGCAT
The DNA here is from genome assembly GCA_958450375.1 of Homarus gammarus. Taxonomy (NCBI): domain Eukaryota; kingdom Metazoa; phylum Arthropoda; class Malacostraca; order Decapoda; family Nephropidae; genus Homarus; species Homarus gammarus. The sequence continues at coordinate 14,326 of CAUDMG010002757.1, read as the reverse complement.
GCTCGTAGACACCATGCCTTCACTCCCGCACATGCCCATGTCCTAAGGTGAACACTTTGTTTATATTTATATTATGGGGATTTCTTACTAAATTTAAGCTATTGTCTGCATCAAGACAAAGTTTTCATTAGTTTAATAAGGGAGCAACACTAAAGGTATCACCAAGTAAGTGCTCCCGTGTGCAAAATTTAACAATAATTAGCTATGAAAATTATTTCCTGTGAATTATTTATGTTACATCCCAGTATTTTGTATCTGGCTGTTTGTGCATGTATGTGTGCAAGTATGTGTGTCATCATACATGTGTGTGTGTGTGGTCACAAGTGACAAAGCAACTGCTCTTTTGTGTGATAGTGCAAGTTTACACTCAGAAGTGTATGTATGTACAGTATGTATGTACGTATGTATGTATGTATGTATGTACATGTGTGTTCACACAGATGTGTCCGTGTATATATGTATGTCCACTCGGCTGTGTGTTTCTGTAGATATGTATATTTATACGAAAAGGATGTTACTGTATCCTAATGAATGTTTATTTGTGTGTCTACATATGTGTACTGCATATGTGATGGTCTGTGTATACAGTGGTGTATGTGTAATTTAGTATTAGGACACGAATTCGTGATAAACTTAATAAGGTCATGTGCAGTATTTTACGGTAGTATTTTTTTTACGTTTTTATTCAGTCAGTGGTGAGTCAGTCACTCACCTGACAGTAGTGGCCGTAACATAAGAAGTATCTAACGCCTGACAACTCTGCCTCACTCAGGAATCAAACCCACCTCTTCATATTGTGACGTCAACTTTGTTATCATGTATAGTGTCTTTTATGTCAGTCTCTTTAATGTTTGTGTTTCTCTACATTCAAGACAGTTTATACACATTTTTCTGAAATTATTCAATTGCTACCAGTTACAAAACATACAAGTTTCAGTGAACAACAAAATATGATGAAAACATTGGTGAAGTATTTGGTAATTTTGGTATGAGTCTTTCCCAAGCGAAGTAGTACCTTGGCACCTTAGGGTTGTGCCGGGTGATGACTGTGTATTAGGAGAGAGGGTCGACTGAACACATGTACCAGAGATAAGAGTAAAAATAGTTGGGAAATAAAAATAGTGGAATAACCACATGATGTTCGAGAATGTTCGATATATAGAAAGATAGAAATGAGAAAACCAGAATTGTAGAGGAATATTGTAAAAGTGAGAATGCATGACACACCAGCGAGTAATACTGGAGGGAGACTGTGACCAAAGAGAGGCACCAGTGATGGAAGGTAAACTTCTAACCAGGTAGTATTGCAGTGGCCACCCAGGAAAAACGGATTTATTGTTCATCATGAAAATATCTTAATTATAAGTACAGTGTAAGTTTTTGGTTTAGTTTTGTAGGAAAAACAGTGTCTGACCGGCGGTGACGAATTCTGTCCAAAATTAATTATTAAAACAACTTCATAATCTAGGGTACTGTTAAGACAATTAGAAAAATTTCAACATTTCTACCACAGATCCTAAAGGTGACCCGTTATTCAGGTGATTAATATCTTCAGATAATCATACACACGAAATCTGGTGATTTTATTTTATTTTGGAAGATGATCCCCCCCAAAACAGGTCACAACAACAACTGCCGTGATGGTACAACGGTTCAGTGCGTTGAAAAAATTGCGTGATGAGAATGACTTAAAATTTTGTGAGGGTAAATTAATGAAAGTAGAATTTGAGGATGGCCGGAGGTGAAGTGGAGGTGTAGACTAACAGAGATGAAGGAGAGCCTTGAGTGTGTGTGTGTGTGTGTGTGTGTAAAACTTTCTTAAGGTGACGGAGTGTTGACATGTACGGGGCCCGGCCATTGTGTGGGGGGAGCCTTGTAAACACATATAGGAATAAACACATTGGGACTTGATTGATAATTATTCTGAAAATTAAAAGAATGAATATTACAATAAAATATTAATTCATTACATTATACAATCGCTGTATTTATTTCTATTATATGCTATGCCTTATTCTCGAGTCTTTTCATTGCAATAAATTCATACAGTAAAATCCCAAGCAAGCAAAGCAAGAAATTATCGCGACTAACTAAAACTAAAGTAAACTGTGATTCACTAAGTTTTATGGAAATTCCAGTACCGATAACAATTGTACGGGAATTAGCGTAGTCATCATCTGGGAGGGGTAGTGCAAGGCTTTAATCTCTTCATGTTTGTTTACTAAAGTTGTTCTCTTCAAATTTTGATTTAATAATGAATACTGTATCTATTGGGCAGCTGTAATAATTAACATTTATGTTAATTTACTTCTCTAAGTCTGACGTCATTCCATATAACCATTTATGAATTTTTTTTTTTTTAGTTTAAACGTATTTGAGGATAACATAATATGGGGTTAATTCTTATTGTGTTTTCTACGAGTGAAAATATTGCTTAAATTCCCAGTAATATAACAGTAAGCAATTATTTTTTTATGAGTGGCATTATATACTGAAATATCAAACAATACAAGAGTTAGTGGCGAATGAAGCACTCGCGTAAATGTTGTACACTTGTTCATATAAAATTTTATCTCAATACTGGGCATTCTTCCTGTGTTGTGACTCAGGGACACCATTATCACTAAACATGGGAGCACTGTGTGTATTGCATCCTGAGTCTCTCGTGGTCACCCTGAGTCTCTCGTGGTGTTCATTTGTAAATATATATCTCTTACTTTTGCACTTAACATAACATTCTTGCTTAGGAAATAAAGAAAAAAAAGTGAAGGTGAGCGAGTAAAAGGGTAGTACGGTATAGGCAGGTACCCGACATATGGACCACAATCAGTGACGCCATGTTCTGTTTTCAAGTTCGGGGTGTTAATTCGTGTAGTCCTTTTATCCCTCTTAGCCTTGTGTTTTCAGAGGTTTGGGTTCATCAACAAGGCACGTAAAACAAACACCAGCCAGGCAGTATAGTAGTGTTAAAAGCTGTACACTGATACACAAATAAACATAAAATCTAAATTTTTCCTAAAGTCTGTGAAAAGTCGCATTAATCTTGGTCACCTGAGTTGTCGACTTCGATATATACGTAAAACTTTCAGATTGGATCTGTTTAGATTTTATTTGAACTTGAATTAATTATTAAAATCTAGCTCATCTATGTTTAATAGATGGTTGTTTATCTTCTCTGTAAAGTAGTGTTTCCTAATGAGGTGTTGTGGCTATTAATTCAGAAGGTGAGATGTGTTTGAAAAGTTTTATTTCTGGTATTCATTGTGACACCACATGCACGTCAGACAGAACTACTTATACTGGCCTGAGTATCTTGTCTTGAGCAGAGTACCACAGTCTTCATCACAAACTATTAGTAATTACGTTTAAAGAGTACTGAACGTGTTACTGCTGTTATCATTACATCAAGACGGGACATGGGTATGGTCTTTTATCTCTGGTGTAAACTCACTTATTATGTCTTGTGCATGTACTCACCGGCAATGCATATATCGTTCATGTACTTTATTGGTTGTACAGTTCGTTCATGTACACAATGGTAATACATACCGTTCATGTGCACATGTCACTATGCATACCGCTCATGTACACAGTGGCTACTGTTCATGTGCACATTTGTTCATGTAATTAGTGGTTATACATATTATTCATGTGCATATTGGTTATACATACCGTTCATGTACACACTTGTTAACAAGACCTTCAGGAGCAGATGTACACATGTCATGACTGTGAGTTAATTAGCTTGCTTTTTTACTACATGTACTAATGAATACTGACATGATGTGCACTCTGAAGCATGTCTTGATGCATACAAAGTCTTCGGTGTCTGTATTCTGACCAAATACCTTAACATTGATAAAACCTTTCAGTGTAGACGTCTAGAGAGAAAAATACCCTTAAGAAGACCTTAAGGACGAGTGCAGATTACGATAGGGTTGCTTCAGATGTTTGTAAAATTATATATTATTGTCTAATACTTTCTGCTGCCAATGTTGAAAATGTTTCATGTAATTTAAATCAGGGTAATCATGTGATGTTATTCCTGTGGTAGCTCGTCATAAACATACGACGCGGGCAGTGTTGCCTGCCTCAGTTCAGGCAGTACACCACGAGCCTCCGGCAGACTCCTACCATGACCTCTCTCATTTTGTTTAATATTTTTTAATATTTTTAGTTCCTTAATTTGGTTCAGCAACCATTTTTGGCCGCTCATAGCATTTTTATGACAAGATGTGATTCACCACCAGTTCTGAGACTTGGGCTCGACGCATTACCAACACAACTAAATTGTTCGAAAACGTTTGTAGTGTGGACGCTCTAAGTCGAAGTTATGAAGTCACGAGAAAGAAACCCTAAATATTATTCACTTTTGGTCAGCAGGATACTTTGCTTGGGAGCCCAGGTTATGTGGTCAATATACGGAGGAAGAACTCCTGACGTGTGTGTGTGTGTGGAGGAGGGGGGGGGGGAGGCGTCAGCGGCACCTCCTGGATCACTCTCATATCCGAAATAGCAAAGTTCGTAATGTTATGGCTGTTATTTTGTCACATGAGCCAGGTTAGCCTAAAAAAAAAAGACTATGTACGAACCAAACCTGAACACAAGAGGAGAGGTGATGGTAGTAGCCAGCTGTACACCTGAAAGTAATCATACTACATCTTGTCTCTTGATACCCAATAGACATTATCTTAAACCCTTCTGTTATTTAACTTCATTTTCGTGACTTTTAATATTTGAGGTGACTTTTGATAGTCGTTTGCTACACAAATATTTATTCCACAATACATCGTAATTTGAATGCACATTATGATAACATATATAAATATTTATTGCACAAACAAGATATTTAGATACAGGCTCACTACCTTCCTCACTTCATATTTTAACAGTGACTAATTACATACTTTTTAATAGCTAATCACATAAATGACCCCTGAGAGAGAGACTACACCTGTTAACAAGCAAATGGAGGGTTATCTTGTCTGAGGTCCAGCGATTATGACTAAAAACACATACATACATACATACATACATGTTTATTTAATTGAGAAGGAAAAATAAAACTCCATAATATATAATTTATCTTATTGAGAAAGAATGAGGAAGACTCAGATTAGTTGGTGTCTCCACAAAGTCAGTTTATATTTGCCCCGAGGAAAAGACTGGGATAAGAGGTCGCTGGTTTAGAATATTTATCATCTATTTACTCTGTGATGATTCATTTTTGTGTATCCTTGTTTCATTTAGGTATATAGGAATTATGGTAAACAAACTTTGCTCTGCTCACAACCTTTACATATACTTTTTTTTTATTATTTTCTTTGTTTGCAGTAAAAGGTTTTAACTGTTCTTCACAAGACCTGTTTGCCTTGTCATTGCACCTGCATTCACTTTTGCTTTGTCTGTCCATGCATTCAATAAAAATCATGACGCACTTTGCCCTCCCTTATAAATATAGCAACAAGTTCCCCCCCCCCCCCCCCACCTCTCTATCCCCCCATCCCCACACTGTTACGTCCTTCCTTGTGACCCCATGACCATCATGCCCCCCCCACCCTCAGGTCTAACACCCTGGAGAGTGTGTATTCAGTGGAAGGGGCGGTGGGCGGGCCGCTGCGTCCACCCACGGGATTCTCAGATTCTCGTGAATTATCAGAGGCCGAGTGTGATCGCGACCCTCGTGAGGCGGGCATTGGAGGACAAAAAACCAGAGCACAACAGCCAAGGTAGGAAAGAGATAGTAATTTAGAATAGCTAGAAGTGAGGTGACTTTTTTTATAATATGAACCACTTTTTATTTATATGATTTCTAGAGGATAATGTCTTTTAAATTTTAGGGAATAAAGAATATGAGCATTAAACTTTTATGAGGTACAGCTCAGTATTATTGGAGATAGATGGCTTATCGTACAGTATATACTCAGAGCTGGTCACACTGCCAAGAAACACACCCCATAGAGCTGGTCACACTGCCAAGAAACACACCCCATAGAGCTGGTCACACTGCCAAGAAAAACACCCCATAGAGCTGGTCTCACTGCCTAGAAACACACCCCATAGAGCTGGTCACACTGCCTAGAAACACACCCCATAGAGCTGGTTACACTGCCAAGAAACACACCCCATAGAGCTGGTCACACTGCCTAGAAACACACCCCATAGAGCTGGTCACACTGCTTAGAAACACACCCCATAGAGCTGGTTACACTGCCTAGAAACACACCCCATAGAGCTGGTCACACTGCCTAGAAACACACCCTGTAGAGCTGGTCACACTGCCTAGAAACACACCCTGTAGAGCTGGTCAAACTGCCTAGAAACACACCCTGTAGAGCTGGTCAAACTGCCTAGAAACACACCCCATAGAGCTGGTCACACTGCTTAGAAACACACCCCATAGAGCTGGTCACACTGCCAAGAAAAACACCCCATAGAGCTGGTCTCACTGCCTAGAAACACACCCCATAGAGCTGGTCACACTGCCTAGAAACACACCCCATAGAGCTGGTTACACTGCCAAGAAACACACCCCATAGAGCTGGTCACACTGCCAAGAAACACACCCCAGCTGGTCACACTGCCAAGAAACACACCCCATAGAGCTGGTTACACTGCCTAGAAACACACCCCATAGAGCTGGTCACACTGCCTAGAAACACACCCCATAGAGCTGGTCACACTGCCTAGAAACACACCCCATAGAGCTGGTCACACTGCCTAGAAACACACCCCGTAGAGCTGGTCAAACTGATTAGAAACACACCCCGTAGAGCTGATCGCTGTCATACAAGGATTAATATAGTATAACAATTCTTACCAAGATACCCCGTAGTACTGATGGAGTCTTGCCCCGAAGAGAAGTTGTCGTTTGTATGTTATTTGATATTTTTTTCTAATTTTATTTGCTGTTTTTCATCACAGTAAGACTTTATGTCAATATACATAACATTCAGCATCGTTAGGAAGATAGACTTTGAGGATGTTAATTTATGTTCTTGTATTTAAATCTCAAGTTACCTTATTAAAATCTGAGCTTTGGGAGCCTAAACTTCTCTTAACTGGTGTTTACCGTTTGTGTTACTTTGTTATAGTATGACAGGCATGGTGGGCCTGGTGGTATACATACATACATACATACATACATAAACATTTCATTTTTACTCCATATAACACGCGGATTTGAACATATATTCAACGACCAATGATTACATACATACATACATACATACATACATACATACATACCACTCGCAGGTAAACAGCAACAAGACTTAAATGAATGTGACACAAAACTCGTTACATAAGCAGCGTAATGTTTATGCATGAAATCTTTTTTTTTATTTTATATTTTTATTCATAAGCAGTGCTCACAGTGGCAGTGTCATTCAGTGTTAGCTATAGATTACAACGAAAAGCATTAATATTGCGAGCAAGAAAACATTTAAAAAGTTGACGCAAAAATAGGATTAAGCTGAGGGAAAATGGAATAGTGTTTACATTTGTCTTGTCTCTGACGGCCTGTGGTGTAGCTGTCAGTATACTCGCCTCTCTCGTGTGTGTGACTCTGGTTTGATCCCGGGGAGGCTGAAACTATGATAATTTTGTTTAACACCAATTGTTTCTTCTCGGTAGTGATAAAGGGACGTGAATATTAATCAATTGGTTATCCAGTGCGGTAGGCGAGTTGTCCGGTCTTCCTGGGTTACTCCTAGACAATGGGTCATACAGCTCGTTGACTCGGTGTATGGTTTTCTGCCTGTAGCAACATGTTCCCCTTAATCAAATTTACACCTTGGCTGATGATCCCGGAACACGGGGAGGGGAGGTTTGACCACTGTTATTATTATTATTATTATTATTATTATTATTATTATTATTATTATTATTATTATTACTACCAATATTGTACCTGGGTAGTTCACTTCTTGATGGAGCCTATTGTGTAATGAAGATGAGATACAGTACAGGTTGTTTGTGTTGATTAGGTTTACTGGAACGAGTGGTGGATGAGACAGGATGTAGAATACATAATGAAACGTTATTTAAGGTTTAAGTGTTATACTTGATTCCATCCCCCCACACCGCCACTCCCCACCACTAACCCCCCCCCCCCCTCCCCTCCTCCTTATCTCAAGTATATTGGGTTAAAACTGTTAGTGAAATTGTGTGAGAATCTTACTAAACCACCGAGACTCAGCCAAACTAAACAGCAATACTTTATTCCTTCAGTGGTAAGGTAAGAGGATCAGTTGACTCAGTTGCCCCCCCCCCCCTCACAAGTTGGTGGGTCAAACATGGGCTCTTCCACGTCCTCACCTTTTCCATTCTTTCTTGGGTGTTGTCTTCGTTTTTCATATTGGTTTGGTTTTCCAGCCCGTGAAGTCATAATAAACAAGCATTATCTTCCATTTAACTTCTCAAATCAGTTATTTCAATCGTCTCGTTATCCCTGACTACCTATGGAGATACGAGCCTTTTCCTTGTTCTGTGTGTGTGTGTATGTGTGTGTGTGTGTGTGTATGTATGTGTGTGTGTGTGTGTGTGTATGTATGTGTGTGTGTGTGTGTGTGTGTGTGTGTGTGTGTGTGTCATAACTACTAATGGTTACAAGATATTCTGTTTTATTCACTATTTCTCTAAACTTTGATTGAAACAAATAAAGAGTATTAATAGAGATAGAATACAATGATAACTTTTTGATGTATCTTCTAACTTACTTGTATAATGTGGAGTCTTCAAAGTGATGTCACCAACTGTCTTCAAACCCTTCGTAAATAGTTCTAATGTGAACATGTGACCTCGAAAATTTTTACCAAAATCCAACTTGAAATTCCTGACATTAGAGATTGTAAAAAATAAATATATTTGCTATTTAGAAGTTCAATAGTTAACAGTACAAAAATTAAACAGACATTTCCTCGTTACATTTCTTTACTACATCAAACTGTCACTAGACGTATTTATGTGTAAGGAAATTATTTATAGATTATCACGTAGAAGAAAGGGAATAGAATAGTTCTCAACATTTCTAGCTTGAGGTAAGAGAAGGTAACTATGAAGGAAGGAAAGAGACTGAGAGTAAGAAATGTGTCATCGGAGGGGGGGGGGGGGAGGAGTGTCGCCTATCACCACACAGTTATACACCGTGATGATATATGAGCAGCATGTGATCTTCCTCTACAGCTGATAACCTTAACTTTGGACATATTTATAACCTAGCCACATATTTATTACCAGGGTACAGTTTTGTTGAACCAATAGGGATCTTTTTCCACAGTTTAGGTATTATTTTAATCTTAATTACTTTCCCTTTCTCTACACGATTTACCTGGTAATTGTCTTTGCTTTGCTTTACTAAGAGTTTTGCCGAAAATGTTTCAAACTAATTCTTTGTGCCTGTGAGTGAGCTGGCTCTTGAAGTGTCTCATAGGTACAAACATAATAAGAGTATCAAATATTAAAAGACCATTAGGTAAAAGACAACGTAATTGTTGAAGTGTTTAATGAATTTTGACTCTTCCAAATTATATATTTATTCTCCTCTTCCAGGCGATCCTTCACTCCGCGCACTGCTAATGACTACAGCATCCACGTGTGAACCCCCAAGTAGATCCTTTTCATATAAATTTTCTGTATAGTTGTATATAAAACTATTGTGAATGAAAATAAGTAAAACATATCATCTTTTCATTGTGGGTTTAATTTTATCTTGACTACACTTATGTTTCATTGAAGAAGAAGAATGTGAGTTACAGGATACAAATCACAAGAGGACAGTATTTAATAAGAATTTACACTAATATGCTAAACTACGAACAAATGACAGAACAAGTTCTTAGTAAGTCTTCTAAACACTGTGTTCGATTCTAGGTTACACTTGATGCTGGGATATGGGTGTCTAATACAACATGAGCATCCAAGCATATCTCTAGTATGTCCAGCATATACAGAAACCACTAATGATTTTTTTTTATCCATCCATAATTTTTAATTCATAAAGTAATGAAGGTTATTTTTCTGAAAAGTTTGAAAATTAATAATTGTATAAAAATGTTAGAAACAGTCACTCAGTATCAACGAGAATAATAGCACTGTAAGATACGTTTATTTACTAAGAACAAATTATGCACATCTTCCCCTCCCTCTCTTCCTGTCTCCCTTCCCTCCCCTCCCCTCCCCTCCCCTCCCTCTTTCCCTCCCTCCCTCTTTCCCCTCCCTCCCTTTTTCCCCTCCCCTCCCTTCCCCTCCCCCCCCTCTCTCTCCCCTATTTTCCTCCCTCCATCCCTCCCTCCTTCCTATAGTGAGTTATGTCAGACCAAACCAAGCCAGTAGAAAAACATACATATCAGTAACTATGAGGGAAGTGCTACCGATAGGTGGCGGTTATTGTTTGTAAAATGTGAGGTTGCATTATTGCCTCGGGGGAGGGGGGGGGGCTATTCTAAATACTGCACATGATATTACCATGACCACTGCCCATATGTGTCATCAGTACTCTGGTATGGAAGCTTTGGTCTTGGCGGAAGGTGTAATAGTTGTTTATCAGACCATAGCTTGCAGCTCAGAGAAGAACAACACATATAGCAGAAACTAGATGCGCAGGTGTACACCCATGCAAGTTGACCCACCCTACAGTAATTATAGTGAGATTAAGTCCTGACCCAACAGAGGTCACGGTCACAATGAAACAGAGTTCTCGCCGCCGTGTGGTTAGACAAACTGGAGACATGACCTTGTTAACTCAAGAAACTACCCTCCAGCTAGCCAGTACACATGACACCTGGCCAGACACACCCAGATTAGTGACGACATCTGCCGGCCTGACACCTCCAATATAAGGGGCCTACAGCTCCTAACGCAAGGCAGACAGGGAGCCAGATGGAGTCGCATTCATCACAAGTCAAGGTCAGGAGGGTGACTTCCTTCCCATCACCGAGTCCCCAGCTAGCAGAGTCCAGCACCCGCCGGGACCACTCTCTTCAGCAGTACCTGCAGACAGATTCCCCAGCCGCTGGGCCTCCCTCAGGTCACACGTGAGTCATTGGCAGAACGATCCATAGAGTGAGTAACTTACGGTGAGGAAATATATCCATTTCATGTTTATGCCAGGCAGTCATTGCCACCAGTATAATGAAGATAATCTCGGGCAGAAGGTAAAGGGAGAATTCATAGTCGTAGGATTGTAAACTGAAGAAAGTTGGTAGAGTGACCGATTAGTTATTAAACCGTCAATATGTTCTTAAGGGAAATCTTCTTAACAACACTTCTAAGTACAGCTATTTATTAGCTAACTGAATGACATGGATACATTAATAGATCATTATACTACCGTTACTAGACAATTACTCCCGGCGGTTTCGGCCAGAAATTAGATTTTGTTGAAAATCTCAGTATAAAAGTATTACAGGGCATGTTGATTCCAAATATATGGTGTACTGTTCGATTCCTCGGTAATTAGTGGTTGTAATGATGCATGAAACATAATAATGACATCTTTCAATGCTAATTACTTGTCAACTATAGGTTTCCAAGGGGCGATTTTGTTTTGGTTTTCTGTTATTTCTGATAGTAATTAATTAGTTAAGCACCTAAAATTCCAATTCTGAGAGAAAAGTACATTTCTGTTGAAAGTTTTCCACATCGGCGGTTTGGACAAAATGTAGAGTTTGTTGAAAATCACATTATAGGTACTCCTGAGCATGCTGATTTCTAATGTATGGTCCACGAATCGATTGCGGGGCAATTAGTGGTTGTAATGGTGCTTGGAAAATTTAATTGCATTTTTCAATGCAAATTACTTACTAACTATGGATTTCTACGGTCAATTTTGGTGTTAATGTGCTATTCTGGAAGTGCTTAATTAGTTAAACCTCTTAAATATTAATTCTGAGGGAAAAGTTTATTTTGGTCGAAAAATTAGCAAGGCATAAGGCTTAATATTTTGGAGATTTCGGCCAAAAATTCAATTTCGTTGAAAATCACATTATAGGTATTCTCGAGCATGGTGATTTCGAATATATGGTCCACGATTCGATTGCGTGGTAATGAGAGGTTGTAATGATGCTTGGAAATTTTAATGAAAATTTTCAATGCTAATTACTCATTAACTATGGGTTTCTAAGATGCAAATTTGGTGTTAATGTGTTATTCTGGAAGTACTTAATTAGTTAAATCTCCTAACTTTTAATTATGAGGGAAAAGATATTTAGGTCGAAAAATTAGTAAGACATAAAGCTTACGTTTTCAACAATTTTGGCCAAAAATTAGATTTCGTTGAAAATCACATTATACGTACTCCTCAGCATGCTGATTTTGAATATATGGTTCACGAATCGATTGCGGGGTAATTAGTGGTTATAATGATACTTGGAAAATTTAATGATATATTTCAATGCTAATTACTCACCAACTATGGCTTTCCAACGTGCGATTTTGGTGTTAATGAGTTATTCTGGAAGTACTTAACTACTTAAACTCCTTAAATTTCTGTTCTGAGAAAAAAGTATATTTTGTTCGAAAAATTAGTAAGGCATAAGGCTTACGCTTTCAACAGTTTTGGCCAAAAATTAGATTTCGTTGAAAATTACATAATAAGTACTTTTGAGCATGGAGATTTCGAATATGTTCTCCACGATTCGATTGCGTGGTAATTAGAGGTTGTAATGATGCTTGGAAAATTTAACAAAATTTTTCAATGCTAATTTCTCATTAACTATGGGTTTCTAAGATGCAAATTTGGTGTTAATGTATTGTTCTGGAAGTACTTAATAAGTTAAATCTCCTAACTTTCAATTGAGGGAAAAGTATATTTTGGTCGAAAGAATAGTAAGGCATAAGGCTTACGTTTTGAACAGTTTTGGCCAAAAATTAGATTTCGTTGAAAATCACATAATAAGTACTCTCGAGCATGAAGATTTCGGATATGTGGTCCACGACTCGATTGCGTGGCAACAAAGAGATACTGCCAGATGAATATTTTACCAAAATATGCATTTATATGCAGTTATCGAGGTAATATGCACTTATCATAGAAATCACGCAAAATATGCATTTGCATATGAAATATGCAAATGCATAACTATCCGGGCCCTACTAATTACTCATTAACTATGGGTTTCTGAGATGCAAATTTGGTGTTAATGTGTTATTCTGGAAGTACTCAATAAGTTAAATCTCCTAGCTTTCAAATCTGTGGGAAAAGTATATTTTGGTCGAAAAATTTGTAAGGCATAAGGCTTACGTTTTCAACAGTTTTGGCCAAAAATTAGATTTCGTTGAAAATCACATTATAGGTACCCCTGAGCATGCTGATTTCCAATATGAGGTCCACGATTCGATTGCGTGGTAATTAGAGGTTGTAATGATGCTTGGAATATTTAATAATAATTTTCAATGCTAATTACTCATTAACTATTGGTTTCTAAGATGCAAATTTGGTGTTAATGTGTTATTTTGGAAGTACTTAATTAGTTAAATCTCCTAACTTTCAAATCTGATGGAAAAGTATATTTTGGTCGAAAAATTAGTAAGGCATAAGGCTTACGTTTTCAACAATTTTGGCCAAAATTTACATTTCGTTGAAAATCACATTATGGGTACACCTGAGCATGCTGATTTCGAATGCATTACCCACGATTCGATCCCGGGGTAATTAGTGGTTGTAATAATTCTTGGAAATAATAATGACATTTTTCAAGGCTAATTACTCACCAACTATGGGTTTCCAACTTGCGATTTTGGTGTTAATATGTTATTCTGGAAGTACCTAATTACTTAAGCTCCTTAAATTTCTGTTCTGAGAAAGTATATTTTGTTCGAAAAATTAGTAAGGCATAAGGCTTACGTTTTCAACAGTTTTGGCCAAAATTTAGATTTCGTTCAAAATTACATTATAGGTACTCCTGAGCATGCTGATTTTGAATATATGGTTCACGAATCGATTGCGGGGTAATTAGTGGTTGTAATGATTCTTGGAAATTTTAATGACATTTTTCAATGCTAATTACGTACCAACTATGGGTTTCCAACCTGCGATTTTGATGTTAATGTGTTATTCTGGAAGTACAGTACTTAATTAGTTAAGCCCCTTTAATTTCAGTTCTGAGTGAAAAGTATATTTTGGTCTAAAAATTAGTATGGCATAAGGCTTACATTTTCAACAGTTTTGGCCAAAATTTAGATTTCGTTGAAAAACATATTGCGGGTAATCCTGAGCATGCTGATTTCGAATTCATTTCCCACGATTCGATCCCAGGGTAATTTTGCGGTTGTAATGATTTTTAGAATATTTTAATTACTTTTGCAATGCTAATTACTCGCCACT
>CAUDMG010002756.1:0-24119 GCA_958450375.1 Homarus gammarus | reverse complement strand
TTGTGTTCTGACCTCACTCAGTTGTGTTCTGACCTCACTAGGGGAAAGGTCACGGCAGGGTTAGCTCCGGAGGGATAATTATCAGATATGGCCAGAGCAAGGTGCGGTCTTGGGTATGAGAGTTTGTTGACCAAACTGGAGTGGTCCACTGAAGAATTGGCGAAGGCCAAGTTGGAGAACTTGAAATTAAGGGAAGAGCTGGCGATGTTAAAAGGAGAGGCTGGACGAGTAAAGCCAGTGGCTGACGAAAAATCAAGCGAGTGGAAAATTGTGAGTAGTGGGAAGACAAAGCTTTTGGTGAAGAAGCACACCAAGGATACGACAACAACGACAACAACAGCTAAGTGTACCAACCCGTTCAGCCCCTTGATAGACGAATTGGACGTTAGTACAGTCAGGGACAGGGATGACAAGGAAGGTATAAAAACTTTAATTGTTGGTGACTCACAGGTAAGGTACATGGACAGGGCCTTTTGTGGTAAGAACAAAAATAGGATGAGGGTGTGTTTGCCAGGAGCTGGGGTGGGGGATATAATTGACAGGATGGACAATATCTTGTCTGGTAATGGGAACAAACCCATTATCTGCCTCAGTGCAGGAGGCAATGATATTGGCCGGTGTAGGAGCGAGGAGCTTCTTGATAAGTTCAAGGCAGCCATAGATCGTATTAGGACTAAGGGAGGGATCCCTATCATATGCGGTGTCCTGCCTAGAAGGAGAGTTGGCAGTGAATGGTTGTCAAGGGCAGTTGGTGTTAACGACCGTCTTGACAGATATTGCAAGTCAATATCAGTCCCATTCATTGACAACTGGGACAACTTCTATGGCAGAAGGGACCTTTATGCTAGGGATGGGGTGCACCTGTCTAGGGATGGAGTAGCAACCCTGGCTGGGGCTCTAGAGGGGGCAGTTCAAAAGATATCGAAGTCTTTAAACTGCTAAGAGAACATAGGGGCACGGGGGTGGAGGAGACTGCAGTGGGAGCGGGTAAACAAGGCGAAAGATTACAGGGAAATAGTGTTAGGAATGATGACATAACTAAATTAGACAGGGAGTTTAAAACTAAACGCGGTAAGGGAAGGACTCAGAACACGACTAACTTAAATGTATATTACGCGAACAGTAGAAGTATGAGAAACAAAATGGATGATATTAGGGCCTTGGTATGTACCGAAGAAATCGATATAATTGCATTCACTGAAACATGGATCAACCTAGACACACGTGAATTACCAGTCGAATACCAAATTGCGGGTTACAAACTGTTCCATACCGATAGGCAGACCAGGAAAGGAGGCGGAGTAGCAATCTATGTTAGGGATAATCTGAAGTGTGAAATAAATAAGGAAATAAAAACTGAGAGGAATACAGAAACAATTTGGATAGAATTAAGCGACGGTCGGGAAAAATTAATCACAGGAGTAATATATAGACCCCCCAATCTTGACAGAGTCAATGAGCGACTTATCTGGGATGAAATGCGCAGGGCTTCCATACACAACAAAGTCTGTATAGTAGGCGACTTTAACCTTGGCCAAATAGATTGGACCGACCTTACGGGAAACTCAGAATCAGAGGATTTTCTCGAGACGATCCAGGACTGTTTCCTAAGTCAACATATAACCGAACCCACACGGGGTAATAATATATTGGATTTAGTTTTGTCAAACAGAGAAAACCTCATTAGCAATGTCGAGGTAGGGAACGAACTTGCAAACAGCGATCACAAAGAAATTCGATTCCAGTTAGATTTTCAGGGCAGACGTAAGGAAAATTCCACTAAAGTACCAGATTTCAGAAGGGCAAACTTTGACAGTTTAAAGAGGCAGCTGAGAGAGGGGGTGTCGCGCTTGGCCGTGAACCTGACAGATGACACCGACCTGATAACGAGATCTGAGATTGCCGAGTTCCACGACAATTTAAATAGTGAGTTACTTAATGCACAAAGGCAGAACATACCATACAAAAAACTCAGATCAAACAACAATGACCCTAAATGGATAAATAATTATTTAAAGAACATCATTGGCCAAAGGAAGGCTATAGGTAGAAGGATAAATCGTGGCGAAATTCACCTCCGGGACTATTATAGGGTATTGGCGAGTAGGGTTAAAACCGAGATAAGGAAAGCAAAGAGGAATAATGAGGTAAGGATAGCAAGGGAGGCAAAGACAAACCCCAAAGGATTCTACCAAATGTACCAAACTAAAACACGAGAAAAGATTGGACCAATACGGTCAGACTCCGGCGAGCTCACTGATAACGACGGAGAAATGAGCAATAATTTGAATAAATATTTTTCAACAGTTTTCACCAGCGAAAATTTAAACATGATACCCGAGGCACCGACTCTATTCAGAGATAGTGAAGAAAACAAATTTAGTGAGATAGTAGTGACTAGTAACGATGTTAGTAAGCAAATAGACAAACTAAAGCCTAATAAGTCACCTGGTCCCGATGAGATATTTGCCAGAGTATTAAAGGAATGTAAGGAAGAGCTTAGTATGCCCTTAGCAAAGTTGTTTAACATGTCCTTAAAAACAGGTGTAGTACCAGAATCCTGGAGGATAGCGAATGTAATACCGATCTTCAAGAAGGGGGATAGATCACTATCCTCTAACTACCGCCCAATCAGTCTAACATCAATAGTAGGCAAATTACTGGAAGCAATCATTTCAAACTCTATTCGAAATCACCTGGAGAAGCACAGATTGATCAATGATTCCCAGCATGGCTTCACAAGCGGACGTTCTTGCCTAACTAATCTATTAACATTCTTTTCATCAGTTTTCGAATCAGTGGACGAGGGGCACAATTATGATGTGGTATATCTCGACTTTAGCAAAGCCTTCGACAGAGTACCCCACGAAAGACTAATTAGAAAGGTAGAAGCTCATGGCATCAAAGGTGACATCCTTAAATGGATTAGGGCGTGGTTACAGGACAGGAAACAGCGAGTGAGCATTAACGGCACTAAGTCCCATTGGAGCAACGTCACAAGTGGAGTTCCCCAAGGCTCAGTACTTGGACCATTATTGTTTATTATATACATAAACGACATAGATATCGGCATAGACAGCAACATAAGTAAATTTGCTGATGATACTAAAATAGGACGTGTTATCAAATCTGACGAGGACTCGGCAAAACTACAGGAGGATCTAAACAAATTTTTCGAATGGTCTGAAAAATGGCAGATGAAATTCAACATTGACAAATGTAAAGTACTCAGTATAGAAAATGTAAACAGGGAAACCAGATACCAGATGAACAACGATGCCATAGAGAAATCCGACTGCGAGAGAGATTTAGGAGTAATGATAAGTAGGAACCTTAAGCCAAGTAAACAATGTGTTTTTGCTCGTAACAAGGCTAATAAAGTACTTGGGTTCATACAAAGGAGTGTTAGTTACAAGACTAGCGAGGTCATCCTAAAACTGTATCTTGCTCTTGTGAGACCACACCTGGACTACGCAGTCCAGTTCTGGTCACCGTATTACAGAATGGATATAGAATCCTTGGAAAGAATTCAGAGGAGAATGACAAGACTAATCCCGGGTATCAGGAACCTTGAGTATAGAGACAGGTTAAAGCATCTTAATTTGCACTCCCTTGAGAGACGTAGAGCGAGGGGCGACCTGATAGAGGTGTATAAATGGAAGGCAGGGCTAAACAAAGGGGACATTACAAAGGTACTCAAATTATCCAACCAGGAGCGAACTCGTAACAATGGTTTTAAATTGGACAAATTTAGATTTAGGCGTGAAATAGGTAAACACTGGTTTGGAAACAGAGTAGTGGATGAATGGAACAAGTTACCAAATATCATCATTAACTCGAATACGCTGAATTGCTTCAAACATAGGTTGGATGCTCATATGAGCAATAGGGGTTGGGTGTAAACGGGACTGCCCAGTATGGGCCAATAGGCCCGCTGCAGTTTCCTCCATTCTTATGTTCTTATGTTCTTATATGGAGGGAGAAAATGGCCCTAAGATGTCTACACTACAATATGGAGGGAGTGAAATGGCCCTAAGATGTCTACACTACAATATGGAGGGAGAAAACGGCCCTAAGATGTCTACACTACAATATGGAGGGAGTAAATGCCCCTAAAACTGTAGAATATTTCAATTTTGTCCAAGTTTCTTCAAAATGGTCAATGGCAGAGTCATATACCATACAATACCATAATTTTCTACCATGATAAACCACAAACCACCATTGATTTCCTAAAACTACCATAATATAACATAAACTACAATACCATGATTACCTACCATTAACTACCATACCATACCATCCCTACAAGCACTGGCTCTCCTACCATTACAGTAATAACCATAGTATCACCCATTAAACCATATTCTCCTAAACCTAACCTAACCCCCCCCCCATACGAACACCACCATCATCTTCTGCCACCTCAGATGCCACTCACATAACCTAACCTAACCTTACCTCAACCAAGACTAACCTAACCTCGACCAACACTAACCTAACCTTACCTATCTGTCTTGCATCCAGGCTGAAGAAATGTTAGAGTGTCTTGTATGTTAAAATTTGCCCACGAATCCCGTTCTTGCTGCTGTTCAATCGAATGTTCTTGTTCTTGTTGTTGCGGGCTGTCTTGGACGTCATCAGGGTATTCCACCTTGAGAGGTAAAGGTTTGGTTAGGGTTTGGTTAGGTTTAAGTTAGGTTAGGTTAGCATTACAGTAGTCAACATAAACAGAAGTACTTAATATTCAAAATATCACAGTACAATAGGTTATAAACACACACACACACACACACACACACACACACACACACACACAGACACACACACACACACCTCCTTCTTGATGTTAAAAGCCATGACCTGCGCTAAGCTCCCCTGGGTAAGGTATGCCGTGGGTGAAGATTCGTCCTCTTGAGCGTGAGCATCAACCCCATGCGGACTAGTTTCTCTGGGGTCCCGCTGGTCGGCCCCGTCCTGGTCACTCTTAGCTAGACCCGCCTTTGTTTCACCGTAAGATATTGTCGTCGCTGGGTTAATGAGGGTCAGGCTGGGAGGAAACGTTCGCAGAGGCCCGTCATCTGGGGAAGAAAATTATAGTGTTTTGTGATTTACAGAAGAAAATAAACCAATTGTCTTTATGTTTTACAGAAGAAAATAAACCAATTGTCTTTATGTTTTACAGAAGAAAATAAACCAATTGTCTTTATGTTTTACAGAAGAAAATAAACCAATTGTTATTAAAATGATATTATTCTCGAAAAAGAATATTAATGAAATTGGCCATGTCCAAACCTGGCCTCATAAAGCACCTGGCCTCATAAAGAACCTGGCCTCATAAAGAACCAGGCCACATAAAGAACCTGGCCACATAAGGAACCTGGCCACATAAAGCACCTGGCCACATAAAGCACCTGGCCACATAAGGAACTCAGTCACACCACACAGCCCATTGGATGAGAGATTCTACTCAACTTACTCTGGAATCTATCGAACTCTAATGGTGCGTGCGGTAAGGAGCCGCCAGTGAGGTGATCGATCCCACACTGGGACGCAGGTGTCATGTGTTGCTCCGACTGCGGGGAACTCGTGTAATCGCTCGAGTAATTCCTGGAAAAAAAATAACAAACATTTTGATTGGTGGATTGTAAATGTTTTTTTTTTATTATTATTATTTTTTTTTTTTCAAACTGATTATTTTTTATTCATTGTGTATGATTTTTTTGGTTAGGTTAGGTTGGATTGGGTTAGGTTAGGTTGGGTTAGGTTAGGTAAATGATTCATGTAAACACAGTCATAATTATCTTACGAATTCTCCATCGTATAACTGGATATGACCGGTAATCTCTCGACTGCCAGACCGGTTGACTGTATGACCACTCTCTCCTGTGAGTGTACGTCTGTCTGTCCCTCGACGCGCATCACCTGTTACGTTTACCAGAACAAATATTAAATTACCATCATATTATTACACTGAAACCTCTATATAATGAACTACATGGAGAAGAAAATCCATTATATCGAGGGTTAATTAGATGTGAAACCTCTATATAATGAACTACTGTATATGGAGAAGAAAATCCATTATATCGAGGGTTAATTAGATGTGAAACCTCTATATAATGAACTTAATGGAGAAGAAAATCCATTATATCGAGGGTTAATTAGATGTGAAACCTCTATATAATGAACTATATGGAGAAGAAAATCCATTATATCGAGGGTTAATTAGATGTGAAACCTCTATATAATGAACTATATGGAGAAGAAAATCCATTATATCGAGGGTTAATTAGATGTGAAACCTCTATATAATGAACTATATGGAGAAGAAAATCCATTATATCGAGGGTTAATTAGATGTGAAACCTCTATATAATGAACTATATGGAGAAGAAAATCCATTATATCGAGGGTTAATTAGATGTGAAACCTCTATATAATGAACTATATGGAGAAGAAAATCCATTATATCGAGGGTTAATTAGATATGAAAGCAATGTTCCTCGATCTGTTTCCGAGCCTTTAAGCATGAATGAGTGTGTGTGTCTTCTGACGATATATACATTAACGGAAAGTGTATTGAAGGCCATATAAAGAGTTCCATTCCCCAGTCCTACGTCCATCACTAGCTGTTGCTGACTAACCTAAGCTAATCTAACCAAACCTAACCTAAATGAACATAACCTAACCTAACCTAACCTAACCTAACCTAACCTAACCAAACCAAACCAAACCAAGCCAAACCCAACCCAACCTAACCTAACCTACATACCGGAACCCTATCACTCAACGAATAGATAATTAAAATCCTTACCTTAGATGAGCCGTCGTCTTCCCCTCTCATCACGCCCATAACAACTGCCTGTGGTTTGGTCGATTCCGTTCCGCTGACGGGCGTAAACGGGCTGAAAGGATTGGATGACTTTACACTCTCCTCATCCGACATCGCGTCACCCATTTTCCTCGCGCGATTTTCCTCAATTTTTTGTTTCTTTCTTTGTTTTTCTTCGTCGGTCATGATCCATTCTTTCTTCATCCCGATGTCGAAGCATTTCCGTAGACGACACTTCTGGCAGAAACGCCTCGTGACCTGGTCGACTTTACAGCTCTCTTGGAAGGGACACCGAAAGTCCTGTGGCAGTGAAGGCTTAGTCAAGAGGTGGTCATTGTAATGTGGATTGACTGGGTATTGTAATCATTTGGAATTTTTTATCTTCTTAGGCATGAAGACCACTAATTACGAGGTAACACACACACACAATATACCTATAAAAACAGCATTATATACCTAATTAAGTTACACTAAGCATTATCATTTGTACAGATAAAGCATTATAAAAAATAGAACTTTATTAAACCATTTCCAGTAGAGTATTTATCTCATACATTACACTGCAGGATGGTGAGAAGTCTGAGGCAATATGTCAACTCAGGTAATATTATAAAGAAGTTAACAAGATCATTGACAATATTAGCCTTTATGGATCACCTGTAGATTAACCCCCAAGTGCTCACCTGTAGATTAACCCCCAAGTGCTCACCTGAAGATTAACCCCCAAGTGCTCACCTGAAGATTAACCCCCAAGTGCTCACCTGGAGATTAACCCCCAAGTGCTCACATGAAGATTAACCCCCAAGTGTTCACCTGTATATTAACCCCCAAGTGTTCACCTGAAGATTAACCCCCAAGTGTTCACCTGAAGATTAACCCCCAAGTGTTCACCTGAAGATTAACCCCCAAGTGTTCACCTGTAGATTAACCCCCAAGTGTTCACCTGAAGATTAACCCCCAAGTGTTCACCTGAAGATTAACCCCCAAGTGTTCACCTGAAGATTAACCCCCAAGTGCTCACCTGTAGATAATGACGAAAATTACGATGTTATTTACTTAGACTTTAACAAAGCATTTGACAGAGTACCGCATCAGAGGCTTCTGAGAAAAATTAAGGCTCATGGTATCGAGGGGAAAGTTTTAAATTGGATAAAATCATGGCTCACCGATAGAACACAGAGGGTCAGCGTAGATGGTGTTAAATCTGAGTGGGGCCGTGTAACCAGTGGGGTTCCCCAGGGGTCAGTACTAGGCCCACTCTTGTTCATAATCTACATAAACGATTTAGATACTGGGATCAGCAGTGACATAAGCAAGTTTGCGGATGACACCAAAATAGGGCGGCAAATTAATTCAGGGCAGGATGCAAATGCATTACAGGAGGATCTAAATAAACTGCAGGGGTGGTCTGAAAAATGGCAAATGAAATTCAACACCAGCAAGTGCAGCGTACTTAATATTGGAAGAACAAATACTTATAATGTATACAGCCTGAACAACATCAACCTAGGGAAGTTGACTTGTGAAAGAGACCTAGGGGTACTTGTAAGCCCGGACCTACGGCCTAGAAAACAGTGCGTTAATGTTCGAAATAAGACAAACAGAGTATTGGGTTTTATATCTAGAAGTGTAAGTAACAAGAGTGCAGAGATCTTATTGCAACTATATCTTGCGCTAGTCAGGCCGCACCTCGATTATGCGGTTCAGTTCTGGTGCCCCTATTATAGAATGGATATCAATTCACTAGAGTCGGTGCAGCGCAGAATGACGAAAATGATTCCGGGACTTAGAAACCTTCCATATCAGGATAGGTTAAAGAAACTTAACTTGCATTCCCTGGAAAGACGAAGAGTGCGGGGAGATATGATAGAAGTATTTAAGTGGGTGAAAGGAATCAATAAAGGGGATATAGATAAAGTTCTTATAATATCCGAGCAGGATAGGGCTAGGAGCAACGGATTTAAGTTGGATAAGTTTAGGTTTAGGAGGGAGATAGGAAGAAACTTGTTCACAAATAGGGTAGTGGACGAGTGGAACAAGCTTAGCAACTATGTGGTAAGTGCTGGAACGCTGGAAAGTTTCAAAAGGAGGCTGGATAGATTCATGGATGATAGAGAGTGGTAGTAACTCTCGACAGGAGCTGCCATGCACAGGCCAACCGGCCTATTGTAGACTCCTTATTTTCTTATGTTCTAACCCCCAAATGCTCACCTGTAGATTAACCAGCAAGTGCTCACCTGAAGATTAACCCCCAAGTGCTCACCTGTAGATAAACCAGCAAGTGCTCACCTGTAGATTAACCCCCAAGTGCTCACCTGAAGATTAACCCCCAAGTGCTCACCTGTAGATAAACCAGCAAGTGCTCACCTGTAGATTAACCCCCAAGTGCTCACCTGAAGATTAACCCCCAAGTGCTCACCTATAGATTAACCCCCAAGTGCTCACCTGTAGATAAATCCCCAAGTGCTCACCTGAAGATTAACCCCCAAGTGCTCACCTGTAGATTAATCCCCAAGTGCTCACCTGAAGATTAACCCCCAAGTGCTCACCTGTAGATTAACCCCCAAGTGCTCACCTGAAGATTAACCCCCAAGTGCTCACCTGAAGATTAACCTCCAAGTGCTCACCTGTAGATTAATCCCCAAGTGCTCACCTGTAGATTAACCTCCAAGTGCTCACCTGTAGATTAACCCCCAAGTGCTCACCTGTAGATTAACCTCCAAGTGCTCACCTGTAGATTAATCCCCAAGTGCTCACCTGTAGATTAACCCCCAAGTGCTCACCTGTAGATTAATCCCCAAGTGCTCACCTGAAGATTAACCCCTAAGTGCTCACCTGTAGATTAACCCCCTAGTACTCACCTGAAGATTAACCCCCAAGTGCTCACCTGTAGATTAACCCCCTAGTGCTCACCTGTAGATTAACCCCCAAGTGCTCACCTGTAGATTAATCCCCAAGTGCTCACCTGAAGATTAACCCCTAAGTGCTCACCTGAAGATTAACCCCCAAGTGCTCGCCTGTAGATTAACCCCCAAGTGCTCACCTGAAGATTAACCCCCAAGTGCTGACCTGTAGATTAACCCCCAAGTGCTCACCTGTAGATTAACCCCCAAGTGCTCACCTGTAGATTAACCCCCAAGTGCTCACCTGTAGATTAACCCCCAAGTGCTCACCTGAAGATTAACCCCTAAGTGCTCACCTGAAGATTAACCCCCAAGTGCTCACCTGTAGATTAACCCCCAAGTGCTCACCTGTAGATTAATCCCCAAGTGCTCACCTGAAGATTAACCCCCAAGTGCTCACCTGTAGATTAACCCCCAAGTGCTCACCTGAAGATTAACCCCCAAGTGCTCACCTGTAGATTAACCCCCAAGTGCTCACCTGTAGATTAACCCCCAAGTGCTCACCTGTAGATTAACCCCCAAGTGCTCACCTGTAGATTAACCCCCAAGTGCTCACCTGAAGATTAACCCCCAAGTGCTCACCTGTAGATTAACCCCCAAGTGCTCACCTGTAGATTAACCCCCAAGTGCTCACCTGTAGATTAACCCCCAAGTGCTCACCTGTAGATTAATCCCCAAGTGCTCACCTGAAGATTAACCCCCAAGTGCTCACCTGTAGATTAACCCCCAAGTGCTCACCTGAAGATTAACCCCCAAGTGCTGACCTGTAGATTAACCCCCAAGTGCTGACCTGTAGATTAATCCCCAAGTGCTCACCTGTAGATTAACCCCCAAGTGCTCACCTGTAGATTAACCCCCAAGTGCTCACCTGTAGATTAACCCCCAAGTGCTCACCTGAAGATTAACCCCCAGTTTAACAACACTGAAACTATCGGAAGGGGGGAAGGGGGGGGGGGGGCCTAATGCAAATGGTCTCACTGATGGTCTATTGGTCTCATGGTCTCAGTCTACACCAAAACACCGCAGGAACTTACCTTATTCTTGAGGGCATTCCTCCTGAAAAATGCCTTACAGGACTCACAAGTAATGGCATTAAAGTTGTAACCCAATGCCCGGTCACCACACACACCGCATTTCTTGGAATCTGCACGTTTGCCTCCTGATGTTGACGCCTCATCTGAAGGGGAGTGGATCAGTTCGTCTCCCGGGGAACCAAGGTTGTCTTCCATCATCCCTGACGACCCAACAGGCTGCCACCCCGTTTGTAGCCAATATGTTTCTTCTCCGCTCACATACCTGGAACAAACACAGAAGTTATATATATATATGTTGGTACACGGTGCATTCCTTCCACTCACACACCTGTCAGTAAACACATACCTTCCACTCACACACCTGGAACAAACGCAGAAGTTATATATATATATGTTGGTACACGGTGCATTCCTTCCACTCACACACCTGTCAGTAAACACATACTTTCCACTCACACACCTGTCAGTAAACACATACCTTCCACTCACACACCTGTCAGTAAACACATACCTTCCACTCACACACCTGTCAGTAAACACAAACTTTCCACTCACACACCTGTCAGTAAACACAAACCTTCCACTCACACACCTGTCAGTAAACACATACCTTCCACTCACACACCTGTCAGTAAACACATACCTTCCACTCACACACCTGTCAGTAAACACATACCTTCCACTCACACACCTGTCAGTAAACACATACCTTCCACTCACACACTTTGTATATAATATTAAAAGTCCAACTCCAGCATCAGGCAGAGTACAGAAGCTCAAATTGTTTCCTAAAATATCTAGAATAATGAGTTGTCAGGCCTTTGGGGTCCTCGATATAACCTAATCTAACCTGACCTGATCTAAATTGACCTAACTAAACATGACCTAATCTAACCTAACCTAACCTAACCTGATCTAAATTGACCTAACCAAACATGACCTAATCTATCCGAACTTGAGATAACCTAACCTGATCTAGCCTAACTTGACCTAAACAAAGGTAACCTAACTTGATATTGATAACAGTTTATTTAGCTCGAAAAATACAGAGCTAATTGAGAGCCTGACCTGACATAACCTAACTTGACCTAACCTGACCTAACCTGATCAAAGCTAACCTAACCTATCCACACATATAAACAAAAAAAAACAAATTCAACCACTACACACACACACACACACACACACACACACATACTCACACACACACACATACACACGAAACGAATTCAACCACTACACACACACACACACACATACTCACACACACACGCACACACACACATAGTCACACACACACACACACACATACTCACACACACACACACACACACACACATACACACGAAACGAATTCAACCACTACACACGCACACACATACTCACACACACACACACATACTCACACACACACGCACACACACACATAGTCACACACACACACACACACACATACTCACACACACACACACACACACACACACACACATACTCACACACACACACACACACACACACACATACACACGAAACGAATTCAACCACTACACACACACACACATAGTCACACACACACACACACACACACATACTCACACACACACACACACACACATACACACACACCACAACCCCATCCAGCCCATACGTGCACGAACTGATCGCTATAAGAACAGCCCAGTCCCAACCATTGTAAAAATTATCAATAACTTGTAATAAACCAGTGTATTCACTCCCAGTAAACACTGCTCCTTACACTGTCACTATGTTGAAATGAACTGTAGTTTGAGCTTTTCCCCGTCTAGTTATTATATGTCTTATTTGTGTCACTTATGTTACTTGTATATTATTTGTAATTCGTAACCCATTCCCCAAATATGTAACTGTATATTTTCAGCCTTCTGGCTGCCAAGCTCTTTCAATAAACCGTTAATTATTATTATTATTATTACACACACACACACAAAATGAATTCAACCACACACACACACACACAATGAATTCAACCACTACACACACACACACACACACAACAAAAGCTAATAACTCACTGGAACATCTTCATGACAGCTACAATAACCAATAATAACGAGACTACATAACCTACCCTGTGTATGTCTAGTGAGGAGGGAAGAAACAGCCATACTATGATAAGATAACAATAAGATAATGATAACACCATCGCTTACACAACCTACCTAGTTATCAGATGCTACCGCCGTGGGCTGCAAGACTAAGCTAACCTAAGCTAACCTAAGCTAACCTATCCGAATTGGTTTTATTTTACAAAAGATTTTGAACTTTATATACCAGGTGGGAATGGATAATAGAGACACAATTGAATTTTATGTACTTTTCAGTTTGAAGTGATGTTATGTGCGTGAAATTGAGTTAATTATGGATCCCACATGCGCAAATTGAGTTAATTATGGATCACACATGCGCAAATTGAGTTAATTATGGCTCCCACATACGCAAATTGAGTTAAGTATGGATCACACATGCGCAATAGGGTGTGTCAATTTTGTCAACATGTTAAAAATCAAATTTGGTAGTCAAAATATTGTGCCTCTTTATGTCTAAACTTGAGATTAGCAAACAAAAATGAATTGAAATAACCCTCACCTACATCAATTATACCTTAAAGTTTCAAATATCAGTATTTCAACAAATTAATGAGACTTGATTAGAATTATTCACTTGATATTAACTAATCTCATGTAAGCATATGGATTATGGAGTATTTTATGGTTCTATAGCTTGTGTACAATATGCATGTCAGAACATGAACATGAACAGGCTCTCCGTGTGGGACAGTTTAATTCTTGTTTTGACTTGTACCAAGCGTGAGGATAAGGCGCCCGGCTCTCTCCTCCTTCTAGATATCATAGACGGTGGTTTGCTCTCATTGCACTTGCACCTACTCTACCAGACGAATTCTACATTTTAATTATTGTAAGTAGGGCATATTGATTGTCGCAGTTACTTATATCATTGTATAAAACATTATGTTCTAAGAAATTATTATGTTATTTCTGTTACAGCATTTTTGATAAACAAATTGATATTTTTTGAAACAACAATTGAATTATGAAACATTGAAATATTTTTCTATTTGTCAGATAGTGTGAAGATGTCAAAATTGAAGACAAGAAGTCAGTTGTCAACCCACTTGAGCCTGCTAGTTGGTAAAGGGAAGGAGCTTCCTGTATCAGAACTTCCAACAGTGAGAGACATGCTAAGATTAGGGTTACTCCTTCGAGAAAAAAATGCAAAGGACAGAAGGAACTATACAGATAAAGAACTCATAAATGACATGATAGTCCCTCTTCTGCATCAATGGACAAAAGCTAATGCACTATTCAAACCACCTGTGATTAATCAGTGTCGAACTATTGAGCTAAAACTAACGAAACATCACTTGGTAAAGGAAACTTGGCCAGGAAAAATGAATTTCTGCACACACTTGATACTCTGTTTGACATTTTGACCTGCAAGTGCTCCATACAATTATGTTCTGAATCCAACTGTTCTCACTCAGGTAAGAGAGAAAATAATTCCCACATTGATTGTGGTTGTCCTCGTGAAAAGAAGATCCCTGTTTTAGAGCTTGAATTTATAAAGGCACAGAGGACAAAGGCAGAAGGCCAAGGAAGTATGCAAATGGGTTCAATAGATTATTCAGAAACAAAGAAGCAGATTGCTAATGCCAAGAAGAGAGAACAAATCCGAGAGAGGGAACAAAAGAAGAAAATGAAGAGTGAAGAAGCCATCCAAAGAGAGGAAGAGCTGTGTCAAGATGTTTATCACTTCTTTGATAGTTCTTCTGATGAACAGGAAGCAACATCAGATGATAGTTCCAAAGAGCCATCTGAACCTTTACCAAAGAAAATTAAATACAACACAAGAAATATTTCAAACATTGCTTTAGCTAGTATTCGCCACCATGCTGGACTTCGTGAGGCTGCAGAAATTGCAACTGCCGCTTGGATAGATGCAGGCCTCATCAGCCGAGAGGATGTATCTTTGGTGATAGATCATAATAAAATTAGAAGAGCACAAGAAAAAATAATGAAGGAAATATCTGATCAGCATGAAAAAGATTTAAGCGAGGGAGGGCTCTCCTGTCTTTTGTTTGATGGAAGAATAGATGACACAAAAGTTTTGCTAGAAGTAGAGGGAGTGAACAGAAAGTTTCCAGGTCTCATCAAAGAAGAACACTACTCTGTCTGTTCTGAGCCTGGTGGTCGGTTTTTGTTTCACTTTGCTCCCGAAACTGAAGTAGAAGGGAAGAAACATGCAGAGGTCATTGCTGATCATATTTTATGTTGGGTTCAGGAGAGAGGACTTGGCAGTTCACTGCAGGCTGTTGGTGGAGATTCAACTGCAGTGAACACCGGATGGCAGGGGGGTGTAATGACGCATTTAGAGAAAAAACTAGGAAGAAGACTTGTTTGGATTGTATGTGATTTACATACAGGCGAGCTACCTCTTTGTCATCTCATCCAGGAACTTGATGGTCCTACAAAGAGCAACAACAAGTGGTCAGGTCCCCTTGGCATCATGCTGGATGAAGCAACACAACTAGAAATAAATACAACCTTTCCAAAGGTCGAAGTTGGCCCTCCCCTTCCGGCGTTGTCTGAAGGAGTCATCAAAGATCTCAGCACAGATCAATCCTATGCTTATCGTATTGCCCAAGCAATAAGATCAGGAGAAGTGCCTCAGTCATTGGCTCTCTTGGAGATTGGACCTGTCAGTCACAGCCGTTGGTTAACTACAGCTCTTCGTTTCTGCAGGATTTGGATTTCCAAACACGAATTGAAGGGCAAAGTGCTGAAGAATTTGAGGTTAATTGTTGAATTTATTATTGGAGTTTATCTTCCCCAGTGGTTTAGTGTGAAACTTAATCCTATGTGGGTGGATGGGCCCAATCACCTTTTGTTTCAATTGCAGCTAGTAAGAACACAGAGGAAGGTAGTGAGGGACATCGTGTTACCTGTGGCAAGACGGTCCGCTTGGTATGCTCGATCAGAAGCAGTTTTGCAAGCAATGCTTTGCAGTCAATGTACCAATCTCCGAACCGAGGCTGTAGAAGTCATTCTAAAGATTAGAGGAACGCTAATAGATGACGACCAGTTGGGAGACTGTTCGTTTCATTCAGACTTGAGTTGACTTGAGTTTGGAAGTCTTAGAGCCACCATTGACAACAAGTCTAACTAGCCAAGAATTGAGAAACCTTAAAGAGACTCCAATGCAGGTGCCGAAGTGGCCTTCCCACACTCAAAGTGCGGAGAGATGTGTGAAAATGGTCACAGAAGCAGCGGGCCATGTTTACAGCCACGAGAGGCGAGAAGGTTACATCAAAGCACAAATAGCAAGCAGACTACTGATGACAAGAAACCAAAGCAAAGAGAGTATGAAGGCACTGGTTACTTTCAAATAGACTACGGATAATAAAATATAATAATTTGAAACTTGAAACAGTAACATGTGTGCAAACGCTGGTTATGTTATAAATTCACAAATATGTACATTTAAAAATCCATTTGATGTAGGTAGGACTTATTATAAAAAAAAATTTATGCCAGAATATTGTTTTGCATGCTTAAAGACTACAATAAATTGCTACCAAATTACTCGATTTTCAATTTAGCCAGTTCACCCCCTAAATTGACACACCCTAATGCGCAAATTGAGTTAATTATGGCTCCCACATGCGCAAATTGAGTTAATTATGGCTCACACATGCGCAAATTGAGTTAATTATGGCTCACACATGCGCAAATTGAGTTAATTATGGCTCCCACATGCGCAAATTGAGTTAAGTATGGATCACACATGCGCAAATTGAGTTAATTATGGATCCCACATGCGCAAATTGAGTTAATTATGGATCACACATGCGTAATTTGAGTTAAGTATGGCTCACATGCGCAAATTGAGTTAATTATGGCTCCCACATGCGTAAATTGAGTTAATTATGGCTCCCACATGCGCATTATTGAGTGACGTCATCCAGTCGTGACTAATGATGTACAGACATTTAAATTTCCATCACCAGGCTGACAATGACCGTGATGGAGGCTGAGTGTGTTAAGTTAGGGTAAATGACTCGTTTTCGTATTCTCCTCTACTCAAAACCCAGCCATAAATGAAGGTCACATTCGTTTAAAACTCACTGGAAAAATATATTGGTTAACCCATTGGGGCTCATGTGTGAATGGAAAAATTTACCACCTAAACTAACCAGTGTGTGTCGACAATTGCTCACAAGATAAATGCTATGTTAAGTTATGTTATTATTATTATTATTATTATTATTAGTGTTATTATTATTATTATTATTATTATTATTATTATTATTATTATTATTATTATATTTTCGCCCCCGAGACGCCACCCGAATCCCGACAACAACTGGGCATTTACAACTCATCAATTTTAACACACGAGTAAAACAATAAGAACAACATTCACAACTCATCAATTTTAACACACGAGTAAAACAATAAGAACAACATTCACAACTCATCAATTTTAACACACGAGTAAAACAATAACAACAGCATTCACAACTCATCAAATTTTAACACACGAGTAAAACAATAACAACAACATTCACAACTCATCAATTTTAACACACGAGTAAAACAATAACAACAACATTCACAACTCATCAAATTTTAACACACGAGTAAAACAATAACAACAACATTCACAACTCATCAAATTTTAACATAAATCAAATTCTATTAACCGGGAAATTTAACTTAAATGTATATTAGTATTAAATTAAAATAACACTGGTGGACTTTAATTTAATTACTAACCAGTAACTAATAATAAGATGTGTTGAGATTGTCTGTCTGTCTGTTTTTATGTCTGTCTATCTAATTATCTGTCCGTCTGTATGTCTGTCTTCCTACGATATGTATGTATGTATGTATGTATAAACAAGTACATTATTTCCACACTCTGGGGAGAGAGAGAGAGAGGATGTTATTTTGACGCTGACTTAACCTTGGTATTTTAACAGAAGACAAGCATATGTATGTTTTGATATGTCATTTACTACTGTAATTTTTAACATAATTTACCCCTTGAGTATGATGATTTAACCCCTTGAGTATGATGATTTAACCCCTTGAGTATGATGATTTAACCATGACAGTGTAGGTATATAAACAGTGCACCTAGACAATGTAGGTATATAAACAATGTACCTAGACAGTGTAGGTATATAAACAATGTACCTAGACAGTGTAGGTATATAAACAATGTACCTAGACAGTGTAGGTATATAAATGCACCTAGACAATGTAGGTATATAAACAATGTACCTAGACAGTGTAGGTATATAAACAATGTACCTAGACAGTGTAGGTATATAAACAATGCACCTAGACAATGTAGGTATATAAACAATGTACCTAGACAGTGTAGGTATATAAACAATGTACCTAGACAGTGTAGGTATATAAACAATGTACCTAGACAGTGTAGGTATATAAACAATGTACCTAGACAGTGTAGGTATATAAACAATGTACCTAGACAGTGTAGGTATACAAACAATGTACCTAGACAGTGTAGGTATACAAACAATGTACCTTGACAGTTCAGGTATAAACAAAATTTAGATAGACAGACAGACACAGAGACATACAGACATACACAGACAGACACACAGACAGACATACACAGACACACACAGACAGACATACACAGAGAGACACCCAGACACACTTACCTTGAATGCTGTGAACCATACCAAGGATTCAACTTAATAGGCCAAACACAAGCTTGGCCACCATCAGCAACCACCCAGGCTTCACCACCACCTTCCGTCATCCCATCACCACCTTCCGTCCCTTCCTTACCCATATCTACCCCTCCCGTCAACACCCTATCCTCCATCTTAACCGAGAAGGGAGGTTCCATCACAGAGTCTGGGGTAGTAAATGAGTAAAATGAATTGTGTTGAATTTCAGGATTTTGCATCGCCTGGGTGTTGGATAGGACTGTAGGTGGGGTTCTTGGGGATGATGGTAGGACTCCACACGATATAGCCGGGGATGATGGTAGGACTCCAGGAGGCTCAGAAGGCAAGGCATCAGTACCCATTAACTCTTCTTCATAAGGTGGGTGATATTGAGCACTGACCTCGCAATATCTGCCGGGAATATTACCACCCTCCGGTACGCCATTATCCGGAGGCGAGTGTTCCAGTGACACGGGAGAATATAAGAAGGTGTACCATGGCTGCTCTGAGTCGGTCCATTCTTCAAGACCAGCCATACCTGTACATGTCATTGGTCTACCTGGAAAGTGGTCTTCTGTGCTTCTGTTGCTGCCGCTGCTGCCTGGAGTCTGATCTTCCGAAATGCAGTTGCCTGGAATCTGGGTTTCTGAAATGCTTCTATCTGGAGTCTGGTCTCCCGAAATGCAGCTGCCTGGAATCTGGTCTTCCAAAATGCAGCTGCCTGGAATCTGGTCTTCCAAAATGCAGCTGCCTGGAATCTGGTCTTCCAAAATGCAGCTGCCTGGAATCTGGTCTTCCAAAATGCAGCTGCCTGGAATCTGGTCTTCCAAAATGCAGCTGCCTGGAGCTTGGGAATCCAGTAACTTACATCCTGTGGTCCCAGCCTGTTGATCTTTCGGTCTTTTAAGTATGACCGTAACGCACTGACCAGAAACCTCTTCAGTGGACGTGGAGGGTGTAGAAGGCCCAGTGGGTGTATCCTGCGAGGGTGTAGAGGGCGTAGTTATCGTGGTTAAGGTGTCCTCAGTGGGTGTACTGGATTGACTCACTTGAATGGACATGATCAGTTCCAACTCACTGACTCAAACCATCTCATAGGTTAGGTTAAGTTAGGTTAGGGTTAGGTTAGGGTTAGGATAGTGTTCGATTAGGTTAATGTTAGGATACGTTAGGTTAGTGTTAGGTTAGTGTTAGATTAGTGTAAGGTTAGGTTAATGTTAGGATACGTTAGGTTAGTGTTAGGTTAGTGTTAGATTAGTGTAAGGTTAGGTTAATGTTAGGATACGTTAGGTTAGTGTTAGGTTATGCGTCGACAACCTCAGATGGGACAAAAACAAACAAAAACGAATCGTGGTGCGGACAGAGAGAAGAGGAGAGAGAATGTTGATGGGCACAGGGTCACGTTGGCACTGTCGTTGGCACTAAGAGATCACCACAGGAAGAGCAAAAGAGGCGGGGTTTAGAGGGGGGGGGAGGAGGGGAAGGGGGGTAGGGCTAGAGGAGGAGAGGGGAGGGTGAAAGGAGGATCTGACAACAAAAGAGCATCGCGTGGCACTGAGAAGCAGGAGGAGGAAGAGGCATAGTAAAATGGGGAGGATGAGGAGACGAAAGCCTTAAAATGGTTAAATCATCATACTCAAAGGGTTAAGTCATCATACTCAAGGGGTTAAATCATCATACTCAAAGGGTTAAGTCATCATACTCAAGGGGTTAAATCATCATACTCAAGGGGTTAAGTCCTCATACTCAAGGGGTTAAATCATCATACTCAAGGGGTTAAATCATCATACTCAAGGGGTTAAATCATCATACTCAAGGGGTTAAATCATCATACTCAAGGGGTTAAATCATCATACAAATTCTCTCTTTCACACACACACACACACACACACACACACACACACACACACACACCTTATCTCTCCCCCTCAGACCTATTTCCGCTTGACCAACAAACACACAATCTGTAGTGACAAAGACTTCAAAAACGCAATGATTCCAACACTATACAGAAAATATACCATGTTTTAATGTGTATGTGTGTGTGTGTGTGTGTGTATGTGTGTGTGTGTGTGTATGTATGTGTGTATGTGTGTGTGTGTGTGTGTGTGTGTGTGATTTGATTTTGCCGCTTGCAGCGGCTACTTTATTGTGCACCCCACACTCATCCTGTGAGCGGTAGCGCAAAAGGATTACAGAGTAGGGTTTACAAAGGGTCATAATAATTAACCCCGGTTGTCAGGATATTATGGCACTGAAAGTTACACAGTATTTCATTTACATTATTTGTTTAGTTCTATACATAAAGGGTAACTTATTCACAAATGCGTGAGAACAGGCGTGTGAGGCAGTATGTCTGGCCTCACACTTTGTTATTCACATTTACGTGGGAGGTATTCAAGCACATTGTGTATTTGGTTCTGTACATGAGAACTGACATAGATACTAAGTGCAAAAAAGTGGATACAATCTTAATATGTCGGCTATCTTGCCATTAGAGATGAAGTGTTGTGCCATTTCACACACAGTGTGCTTGGACCTGTCCCTAAAAGGTTCTATCTTCACACAGTCGAGGACGTAGTGTTCAAGTGTGTGGCCATATGTATGGCCACACACTTTACATTTAGTTTTGTTTACATCTGCTTGAGGAACATACTGCCAAAGGTACTTATATCCTAACCTTAATCTAGCGGTTACAACATCTTGTAATCTAGTGATCTTGTTACTTGCTCCATATACATGTTTCACTTGATAGTTTACCATGGTGTGTGTGTGTGTGTGTGTGTGTGTGTGCAGCGTCGTGACCTGTACACGGCCTTCATCGACCTAACCACGGCCTTCGACTCGGTCAACAGGGAAGCCCTCTGGTGGACCCTCAGCCGTCCTTGCTGCCCACCAAAATTCATCGCCATTATGAGGCAACTCCACGATGTCATGAACGGCAGTGTCCTGCACAACGGCACCCAGTCAGAGTTCTTCCCCATCCAAACGGGGGTTAAACAAGGATGTGTACTGGCACCAACTCTCTTTTCCATTTTCTTGGCTGCCTTCCTTACTCTTGCCAGGGCCAATTTAGCCAGCGGGGTGGACATAAAGACCGGGTGAAGGATCTTTTCAACATAAGACAACTCCTGGCAAGAACAAAGGTGCCGGCAGCTTCCATTACTGAACTTCAGTATGCAGACGACCTCACCCTTGTCGCTCACACTGAACACAACCTACAGGAGATCCTGAACACCTACACAGATGGGTACACACACTTCGGCCTTGAGGTGAATGTATGTAAGACTCAGATTCTCCCTCAACCTGCCACCTGTCCACCACCGCGGACATCGATGAAGAGATTCAGCACCGGATCAGATGTGAATCTCAAGCCTTTGGCAGACTCTGAAACCTTGTCTTCAGCTAGGGAGCTGAAATTATCTACAAAGGTGCACGTATATCGAGCAGTGGCCCTCCCCACCCTGCTATATGGCAGTGAGACATGGGTCACATACAGGAAGCACCTCAAGGCACTTGAAATCTTTCACCAGCATAGTCTACGTTCCATCCTCCAAGTTCGCTGGGAAGACAAGAGAACAAATGCCAGTATTCTTGCTGACACCAACTGTAGGAGCATCGAGGCTACCATTATCCATGAACAACTACACTGGACTGGCCATGCTACCCGCATGGACGACAGTAGACTGCCAAAGCAGCTACTTTACAGTCACCAAACGAATAGTAAACGTAACCTGGGAGACGATTGCTCCACACCGTAACGCTTGGAGGAGCACCACACGAGAAGGTGTCAATACTTTCGAGTTAACCCGACTGCATACCGAGGCAGACAAGCGCCAACGCCGGAAAGACGCTGCCGCCGCCCCTCCCGCACTAGATGTAGCCCTCCACACGTCTGTGACCAACCCTGCCGGTCCCGTATCGGCCTCTCTAGTCACCTCAGAGCTCACCAACCTAGGTGACATCCCTAATAACTCATATCATTGTATCATTGCTGGATGATCATCATACTCGATTACCAGTGACAGTAAAGTAGTAATAAGTAAGAATACCCGGCATCAGTATTCCTACACGAGACGATAGATAACAGGATAACACACCAGTACTTAAGATAACGTATTGAGAGATATAGCAATTACAGATCTTATCGTCAAAGGAAAGTAGTCAGCTTGAAAGGGAATTCATAGTCCCTGAAAGAAAGTAACCAGCTTTATACACATCTAGCCTCTCAAGATTCAGGTACAAGGCATCACAGGCAAGATTTTGATGTGGGTACCAGTTTCCTCAAATACAAGTATCAAGCCCCAATGGAAAGAGATCTCTAAGTGATGTTACAACCTGAAAGTTCTCTCACTACCAGTAAGGAACAACATTAAATCTAGAAATCTTTGGTAGTGTTGATTGCAATTTTGTTATCATACGTGACTCAGCAGATGTAGTAAGATAACTCCACCAGGGTCAGGGTGATATGTATGATAACTACTGAATGTGGTTATTTTTTTATAATTAAATACGGTACAAAATTGGATAAATATGATGACGATAATAATAATAATAATAAATAACAATAATAATAAAACAGCAAAAACTACCCAAACTAAACACACACACACACACACACACACACACACACACACACACACAAGAAGCCTCATACCATGGCTTACAGACTTCCTCAGTGACCGACGCCAAGCTGTACGCTTCCGAGGGGCTGTCTCCACCTTTCAGTCACTCACCTGTGGCGTCCCCCAAGGCACCAAGATGGACCACTCTGCTTCCTTATGCTCATCAATGATGCCCTAAGAGAAACCCCTGCTCGCTGGAAATATGTCGACGACTCCACCATTGGGATCAGCGTCAACAATTCTGCTCCCAACTATACCGCCCTTCAGGATTTATTGAACAGTCTCCAAAACTGGGCTACCAACAACCATGTCACCATCAACCATACCAAGACCATGGTTATGCACATCAACCTCTCCTCCGACATTGTCCCACCTCCTTCCATTACTCTAGGTCCCAACACACTCCAGGTCGTAGATTCCACGAAGCTCCTCGGCGTCACCATAGACAACAAACTAAATTGGAAACCACACGTCAATGAAGTTGTCAAATCCTCCAGTTTCCGTCTCCACCTCCTCCGCCGACTCAAGTCCCTCGGAGTTCCTGCACACGAGCTCCTCAGTGTTTACACAACATTCATACTTCCCAAGCTCACCTATGCCTCCCCCACCTGGTCTTCCTCCCTAAATGCCACACAACGTAAACACCTAGAAAAAGTGCAAAAGAGGGCATGCAAGATTATTCTCTCCTCCTCCTACTCCACATATCAAGAAGCGCTCAACACACTGACCCTTTCGACTCTCACTGACCATCACCACGACCTCATCTGCAAATTTGGTAAGAAGCTTCTACACCATCCCCGACACCGGCTCCTACTACCACCCGAGGTCCCTTGTCCGAGAATTGCTGTTCGACACCACAACCGCATCCAGCCCATACGTGCACGAACTGATCGCTATAAGAACAGCCCAGTCCCAACCATTGTAAAAATTATCAATAACTTGTAATACTGTAACACT